>PVIW01004184.1:0-141217 GCA_004026585.1 Noctilio leporinus | reverse complement strand
GGGGTCCCGGGCGAGGCGGGCAGCGCAGAGCATACTTACCTGGCAGGGGAGATACCATGATCACGAAGGTGGTTTTCCCAGGGCGAGGCTTATCCATTGCACTCCGGATGTGCTGACCCCTGCGATTTCCCCAAATGTGGGAAACTCGACTGCATAATTTGTGGTAGTGGGGGACTGCGTTCGCGCTCTCCCCTGGCTTTTTTCTGGTCATAAAATCAGGATTGCGGAGTCTTTCCCAATTAGTGTTCCTGGAAGCAAGGATTATCATTTTTTTGTTGCTAATAATGAGTGTGATTTTATGATTTATTTTAGTTCTTGATTTTTTTTTTCCTTCGGTTTTTGTACTTGTGTATTTCTGAAGTTAATTGTGTTTGTTCTTTATGTCCATGGTTTTTTCATAGTGATTGGCTGTCCAAATTGTTTTTTTTTTTTTTTTTTCTTTCTTTCCTCCCCCACTTTTTCTCCTTGCTCAGTGAAGGTCTCTTCACTGTTCTTGCAGCCGGTTACTTTGTTAGATTTGTTCATTATTGTCCTGTAATGGGTGAGGTCGTGTGGTATTTGTTTTTCACTGTCTGGTTTATTTCACTAACTCTGGTTCCATCCATGTTGTTGCAAAGGGTAGGAGTTTTTTCTCTTTATGCTTGTGTGGTGTCCGCTGTGTAAATGGACCGAAGTTTTTGGTCCAATCATCCACTGATGGGCACTTAGGCTCTTTCCAGCACTTGGCTGTTGTAAATAGTGCTGCTATGAACATAGGGGTACATAGGTGCTTATGAATTGGTGTTTCAGGGTTCTTCAGGTATAATCCTAGTAGTGGAATTGCTGGATAAAAAAGCAGCTCTATTATTAGTTTAAGAAATTTTAATATTTTTATTATTTTTAGAGAGAGGGGAAATAGAGGCGGAGGAGCAAGACATCCATATGTGGTTGCCTTTCACCTGCCTCCAGCCAGGGAACCTGGCTGGAGACCTGGCTTGCAACCTGGTTCTGTGCCCTGGTTGGGAATCGAACCAGCGACCTTTGGGTTCGCAGGCCTGCGCTTTATCCACTGAGCCACCAGCCAGGGCTTCGTTATGCTTTTTTAAGGAAACGCCATACTGTCCTCCATAGTGGCTGAGCTCCACCTGGGCCCAGAAACCTGCCACACCAGCAAACCCCCCCCTCCCCGAGGGGCTCCCCGAGGAACCAGAAAGGGCTTCTGGAACACAGTGGCGGCCACAAGACAATGAGCAACAAATATTTTCATTAAACCATCTTTAATGAAAGGTGGCACCTTTTCATTAAACTTTATTTTTTGAGAAGGGAGGGGGAGAAACATGGACCAGGCGCTTTTGCACAAAGTCCAGAATCCCCGAGACCTGCGAACACTCCAAGGACAGACCCTGCAGCGGCCTCAAGGTGTGGACCCAGAGGAGGCCCCCAAGGCTGGGGAATGAGCAGAGGGACCTTGGGGAGCAATACCGAGGTCCTCCTGTCCCCCTCGGACACAGCCAGCACACTGGCCTGCGTCATCCCAGGCGGCCTCTGCACCAGGCCTGAGAATGTCCCAGGCTGTCGGCGAACCCCCCCCAAGTCCCCACTTTTCTCCCTCACACTGTCCTGACAGCAGGCCTGTCCGGACCACTGGGAGGCAGAGGATGGTGCAGCAGACTTTATTCCGACCAGGCGAGCCCACGCCCCGCACAGGGGGCTCACTCCGCGCTCAGGAAGACCCTCTTGCGCGCAGTGTTGGTGTAGGGGTGCCAGCGCCACTCCACGTCTGCAGTGGCCTCCTGCTCCAGGGTGCCCAGGCGGATCATGTACACTGGCAGGGGGATGGGCACAACGAGGACACTGTCAACCACGCAGCCAGCGTGGCCCCCACCAGCCCTGGGACAAAGCCCCAAACTCACACTTCAGCTCAAAGCGAGGCCCGACCTCAGTGAGCTCCACATCGCGGTGGCTGGTCTTCCTGTACACGTGGTGCCTAGGGGCAGCCGAGGGTCAACCACAACCAGTACAGGGTCACCAAGGCCAGCCCGAGTCCCAGGGCCCAGCCCACAGACCCACCGGAAGGAGATGTAGTCGTCCTGGTTGGCAAAGGTGATGACCCGGTGGCTGTCATCTCTGGGCACAGGGAACAGGTAACGAAGGATGTCGGAGACCTAGGGCAGAGGGGAGCAGAGCAGGACAGGCCTGGCCTGGCACCCCAGCCCCGGCCCCAGCCCCAGCCCCGGCCGCAGCCCCAGCCCCAGACTCACCCGCTTGCCCAGGCGGGAGGAGAAGCCATGCGTGATGAGGTGAGGTTTGGCCTCTGACATGGTACCCAGGTCGGGGACATCATGCCGCATCACCACGTTGCACAGCGTGAAGTAAGCCGTGGGGCCGAAGGGCAGGTGGCTGACAATGAGCCCCACTGAGGGGGCCAGACCGGCCGTCAGCGCCCAGGGCGGCTCTCGTGGCCCCCTGGCCGCTGCCCCGCTCCCTCCCGCCATCGGCCTTACCAGGGGTGCCTCGGTGCTCGTGCACCACCAGCAGGTCGGTGACACCGTTCGCCTTGCAGGCCCGCACCAGGGCCCCCACCTCGTGCCGCCCACGGTTCATGCGCTGCGCACCAGGGAACACCAGCTTCAGCTCCTGCGGGGCGCGCACACCGGTCAGGGCCCCGCCACTGGGACCTCAGCGTCTTACCCTCCCCCAGCCCCGCAACTGGTACCTTCGCGAACATCTTGAGGCGGGAACTGGGGTCTCGGGAAGTCGTGATCATGACCTTGGGATCCTCGACCCCCGCCCATCGATATTCATCATCCACGTGGCTGGTCACACCTGTCAGCAGCACGAGGGGCAAGGACGTGACCTTGGGAGGTGGTCAGACCTGTTCCAAGTGCAGCACCTGACAACACCCTCCGTGAGGACGCCCCTCGCTAGCCCAGGGTGGCCTCAAGCACAAGTGCAAATGAGGACCTTAGTTTTTAACCTTAACTTCAGTCACTGAAGCCACGTCAACCACATGGGCTGGTGGCTGCGGTGTTAGCGTTTAAGCCCAGACTATTAAGGACTCGCAACAGGTATCTGCAACTTGAAGACTGTTCACGTTCCTTGAATGACACCATGAGCAGGACGCCTGGGCGCCAGTGAAGTGCTGAGAGCCAGGGAAACGGCTGTGACCGTAATGGACACTGTGCCGTCCCACAGAGACCGGGACAACTGGCAAGGCAGAGCACAGCGCCAGCTGGGTCACATCCCAGGAGTGTCCTGCGTCTCAGAGGAACCGCAGCTCTCAGCCGAGCTCTCCAGGTGTCTTTGGTGTAGGACTCTTGGGGGACAGTCCCAGGCGCGGGTGTCTGAGCAAGGACACGAGGCCAGTGCCAGGAAGTTACCTTCGCCGCCAGCATCGTCGAACTCCAGGGACCCCTGTAAGGCCAGGGCCTCCCTGCGCAACTCGGTGGGGATCAGGCGGTTCTCTGCGGGGAGAGAGAGGGGTGACTGAGACCCCCGTACGGGGCCCTCAGTCGTACAACAGGCGGCGGACAAACCTGCACAAAGCTTCCCGAGCCGGCGGTCAGTACCAGGGGGCGGGAGGTGGGGGCCTATTTCGGGCTCCGTGCTAACCTGTTAACAATGGTTACAACGGACTTAAATGGCTACGGTTCCCGGACCTCAACGCTTGAAGGCTTAGCCTGCTCTTTCCGTAAAAGGGGCCAGAAACCCCGAAACATGCGACATCACACGGCTCCTCCCCCTGCTCCGGGTACCAGGTGTCCCCCGTGGGCGGCAGGGTGACCCGGCGGAGGCTGGGCCGTGGAACGGCCGCCGCGGGCGTCCGGAGCGGAGCCGAGCCGCTGCGCGCAGCAGGGCTCAGCGATCACCGCCGTCCGAGCGCCTGGGCGGCGGGGCCTTACCTTCGAGCGCGCGCCGCACCTTCTCCTTCTTCTCCTGGGCGGTGCGCTGCGCCTCCTCGCGGGCCTTGCGGTACAGGTACTCGCGGCGCAGGCGGGCCTCGCGGCGCAGCTGGGGACCCGCGGCGCCGGTCAGACCCCCTCGCCACGCGCGCCCCGGCCCCGGGGCCACCCACCCCGAGCCCACGAACCACACCCCCAAGCCCCCCGCGCGCCCCAACCTCCCAAACTCGAGCCGCGAGACGCCCCTACCATCCTGAGCGCCGCGACCACGTGGGTCTAGAATGCAGGGCGGCCACCGCCTGCGCTACGCAAACTTCACTTCCGCCCTCAACCAAGAAGGCGACTGGGCTTCATTAACCCAACGCTAAGATGGCGGAGAATAGAACTCGCATGGCGGTTGGCCACCCTGGAGCACATGCTCACAGAGCAACCAATAGGCGGAGGCAGTGTCAACACGTCGGAAGAGCTGCCATCAATAAAGATGCCCATCCTTGGCTTCATTCTCTGCCCCCGCTCTGCTGGCTGCCAAATTTTTTTTTTTTTTTAAGATTTTATTCATTATTTCCAGAGAGAAGAGCAGGGAGGGAGTAAGAAGAGGAGAGACACATAGTGTGTGGTTGCCTGTCACCCGCCTCCAGCTGCGGACCTGGCTGGAGACCTGGCTTGCAACCTGGTCATGTGCCCTGGCTGGGGATCGAACCAGCGGCCTTTGGGTTTGCGGGCCGGCGCCTTATCCACGGAGCCACAGCAGCCGGATCAGGATGCCCAATTTTAAAATGACATCCCGCTAAGATAGTCATTGGCAGCTCGAAGCAGTGCAGCGACTGTAAAGGCAGCACAGTGGGCGGCTGCAGGAATCCATTTACACCCGCTTTTCCCTTAAATGGTCCGGTCGCTACGCCTCCTTCCCATCGCCGTAGCGACAGCCCTTTGAAGATACGGCCGCTTTCAAAAGCGACTCAGAACCACGCACAACTCCCGCCGGCTTCCCGGCTGGCTGACGCCCTGGGGGGCACCGCGCTTTGTCTGAGGACGAGCCCCGGGGTGCTGGGAACGCCCATTGGCTAGAACACGGCGCGGTGGGCGGTGACTAAGAGAGACCGGAAGGGAGGCCTAGGAACGCCCCTTGGGGCGGATCTGGTGCGCCATTGGGCTAGAACCCAGGCACGGCAGGCGTGGGCGGTGATTGGAAGGCGGGTAGGCGTCTGGGAACGCCCCTTGGGGCGGATCTGGTGCGCCATTGGTCCTGAACCCAGGCACGGCGGGCGTGGGCGGTGATTGGAAGGCGGGTAGGCGTCTGGGAACGCCCCTTGGGGCGGATCTCGAGCGCCCATTGGCTAGAACTCCCCGGGCGACCGGAAGAAGGCGGGCTCCAGGCCTGAGTGCCATAGAGCCATGGCGGCGACGGACGTCCGGGCGGAGCTGGACTTGCATCTCCTGCAGCTGCTCGGGGACCTGGAGGAGCTGGAGGCGAAGCGCGCGGCGCTGAACGCCCGGGTGGAGGAGGTGGGAGCCTGGGGCGCGCGCGAGGGCGGGCGGGCGGGCGGGGGCGCCGGGGAAGCCGCGCCTCAGCGCCCGCTCCCCTGCAGGGCTGGCTCTCGCTCTCCAAAGCCCGCTACGCCATGGGCGCCAAGTCGGTGGGGCCGCTGCAGTACGCCGCCCTCATGGAGCCCCGCGTGTGCGTGCGCGCCAGGTGAGCGGCCTTCCGCGCGGGGCCGGCGGGCCGCGGCGTCCGGCGGGGCTGCCGGGCCCACGCTCCCTTCTCGTTCCGCAGCGACGAGCCCGACGGGCCGCGGCAGTTCCGGGTGGTGCGCGCCGGGGCCCGGGTCCCGGAGGAGGTGGGGCCCCGTGAGGCAGGTGAGCCCCCGTTTTCTCTGGGGACCCCCCCCACGCCCAAGATAAAGTGCAGTGGCGGAGGTTATTCTGTTCCGGCCGGTACGGGGGAGACCGCGCCGCGGAGGGAAGGTCAGGCATCTCCGCAGACTTTGCCTTAGGCTTTTCCAGGGGGAAGAAGATGGGGGGCGGCGGCGGGCGGGGGAAGCCTCCCGGTTGGGGTCGTTTGGCGATCAGGGACAGCCTCCGGCAGGTGAAAAGACGACGTTTACGTCCGGGCCCAGCTGGGTTCAGCGGGACAGGCTTCCGCCGTGAAGACGCATCGGGGAGAACAGGGTCTGCTTGGTGGAGCGGGAAGGGCCTGCGTGGCTGTCCGAACACTGGTTGGTGTCGTGAGAGTCGTGAGAACCTGGACAGAGACTCGCACCTGGATCACCAGTGGGGGTGGCCGTTCTTAGGAGGTCGCTGTTTTACGGGACAGGAAAAGTTGGGGAGTTTCCAGCCATCGCACTGTCCCTTGGACCAGGGCCGGGTAAGAAGACCCCCACCCCTTCTCCACTAACTTCCATCCTTCTTCCTCCAGCTCTGCGCCGGCGCAGGGGCCTCCCCAGCACCCCAGAGCCAGAGCCGACCTCTGCGCCCCGAGACCCTCTGAACTGGTTTGGGATCCTGGTTCCTCACAGCCTGCGGCAGGCCCAGACCAGCTTCCAGGAGGGTGAGTGGACCCGGCCGCTCTGCCCGTGGGGAGCGGAGTGCTTCCTCCCTAAGCCAGGGCTGCGATATCTGCAGAGCTTCACGGTTTCCTCAGTCACAGACTCGGGTGTGTGGTTGTGGGGTTTTTCTGAAATCGTGAACTGGGTGCTGGCAGTTTGGGCTCACAACAGGTGTTTGGGACACAGCACGAAATGAAAGAGACCATGTTATACTGTGGCAGGGTGACAGCCAAGCGGCAGGTAGGTCGTGAGAACTGGTACAGAAAGTGAGGTCAGGTCGTGTGGGGCAGGAGTGGGCTGAGGAGCTGCTCTGCGGAGAGGCCACCAAAGGCCTGTTAGAGGGAGGGAGCTCCGTGGGCTATCTGGGGGAACAGGGTTCTAGGCAGAAGGGTTGGCATGGGTGAGCCCCCTGGAGTGAGGCTGCATCTGGCACAGACAGTGAGGGGAGAGGGGGGCTGCGGGCTCGCTGCTGCCAAGAGTGCCAGGGGCTGGGGCTGGGGCAGGGTGTCTGGGTCCAGGGGGCCTGGGAGCCAGGAGGGCTGGACTTGCAGCTGACAGGAACCCTGTGGGTCCTGGCTGGACCAGAGCAGAGGTCTTAGGCAGGTGCCAAGGAGTGGCCAGGCTTAGGGTGCAGGTGGAGCGGTGGGCTAGGCTGGGGGAAAGGAGTGAAGGCAGGCCAGCCAGGGCTCTGGGGAGGATGGAGTTTGGGTCCAGGGAGGCTTGGAGCAGCCACTGCAAGGCTGTCCCAGGAATGTCTCAGGAGCAGCAAAGCAGCCTGGAGCCTGTCCAGTTTCTGTGGATACCCAGAGTCCCTTGAGTATGTGTCATGCTGCAGGACTGTGGTGACCGTCTCTCCCTTCCTCTAGGCCTGCAGTTAGCTGCAGACATGGCCAGTCTTCAGAGCCACATCAGCTGGGGCTGCCACCGCCTCCGGGAGCTGCAGGAGAAAGTCAGGCAGCTGGAGCAGGGGCCACATGACCGGTGACCCTGAGTCGGACCCCCTCCCCCAGACGGCCCCACCCCCAGCCACCTCAGCCCCCACCTTAAAATGCCTCCCAGCACGTTTCCAACTTGGTCCCTTGTGAAAAGTTGAGGAGGTGAATCGAGTGATGTTCAAAGTCTTGGCTGTGCCACCCTTTGAAGTCCCTGTTGTGGGGCTCAGGTGCGGAGGATCAGAGCTGTCAGTTGGCTCGTAGGAGCAGCCGCGCCACGTCACGTGGAGCCACCGCAGGCAAAGTGCTGTGCAGCCGGCAGCGGGAGGGACGGGTCGGCTGGGTTCCCTCCTCAGAACCAGCTGGGTGGAGGGAAAACCCTTCACGGCTAACGGGTCGGGGCAGAGCGACTCCAAGTCAACGCAACACAAGACACCTGCCTAGACGGGAGTCCTTGGCAGGTTTTAAGCAAAAGGGTAAAAATCCGACCTCAATTTTGAAATGACCTCCAAAAAGAGACCTTTTAGGTTCTTTAAAACCTGCCTTAAAAAAAAACAAACGAAAAACCCCACCTTTATCCAGAAGGGAGGCTGAACCTTTGTAATATGTTGAAAAACCAACTGTTTTTCCTGTTGTCCTTCCTAGTTTTCCTGCTGGGTGGTTGATATTTATAGCAGTTTCTACTGAGCTAATTTCATGCTTGGGGAAAATTGGTCCTTTGTTTATACATATGAGTGATGTAAATGTTTGTCTTGTAACTTTGTTTATGGTGGTTTTTAAAAAGTTTTATCCTAAAACACAATAAAATACATTCCATGCAGAACCACACAGAATAACTGAATAGCTTAATAAGATGAAAACTAGAGTAGCTATCACCCAACTCTGGTATGTTTTTAGTCAGTATTTTTCTCTAAGTCAATTTTCTTAATAGACCCAAATTTATGAGTGAGCTCTCTTACGATCTTTGGATGTAGGATTGTAAGTGATGTGAAGATAAGATAAGAAGTTTTCCTTGAAAACTTGCGTCGTGAAGTTGAGGTGTGGGGTGGGCTCTCCACCCAGCTTGTGTTAGTAAACTTGCCCCTCTGCTGGCAGGAGTCAGCCCTTTTCCCCTGGTCTGTGTGTTTCCCTGATCTTACTGTCAGATAATGCACAGGTGCCACACTTTTAGTTTTTTTGTTTTTTATTTTATTTTATTTTATTGTTGTATTACATCCATCCTCCCCTCTGTCCCCCTCCCCACCCACCCAGTCCCCCCAAAGTCAGTCCACTTTTAGTTCTTGACCTTGAGCGTTTACGGTGACTGATTTGCTGTTGGCTGGGGGACTTGTTTTTTGGCCACATTGACCTGGAGTTGTCAGGGAAGGGCCGAATGGAATCTGTGGAAACCGCATAAGGAAAAAACACCCCCTGGAAAAAAAGCTGAATTTCATAACAAAAAGTTGAATATTTATACACCAATACTGAACTATCAGGAAGAAAAATTTAAGAAAATCCCATCCACAATTGTTTCAAAAAGAATAAAATATCTAGGAATAAATTTAGAATGTAAAAGACCTAAATTATAAGACACTGAAGAAAGAAATTTTATAGGAAGAATTAACGTTATTAAAATGCCCATACTACTACTGAAAGTAATGAATTCAATGCAATTTCTATCAAGATACCAATGGCACATTTCACAATTAGAACAAATATTCCAAAAATTTACGTAGAACCACCAATGACCCCACAACAGCAATCTTGAGAAAAAAGAACAAAGTTGGAAGTATTACACAATCTGATATGAAACTATACTACAAGGTTATAGTTATCAAAACAGCATGGTACTGGCATTAAAAAAAATCAGTGGAACTCTGGTTGGTAGCACAGTGGATAAGGCACCAGCCTGTGAACCCAAAGGTTGTTGGTTTGATTCCCAGCCAGGGCACATAACCAGGTTGCAAGCCAGATCTCCAAACAGGTCCTTAGCTGGAGGCAGGTGAAAGGCAACCACACATGGATGCTTCTCTTCTTCTCTGCCCTTCTCTCGAAAAAAATAAAAATTTTAAATAAAAAATAAAAATGGGCAAAGGCCCTGAATAGACACTTCTCCAAAGAGGACAGATGGCCAGTAAACATGAAAAGATGTTCTGTAATTTATCAAAGATGCAAATTAAAGCCATGGTGAGACAGGCATCCACCCCCCTGAGGGGGCAGGGGCCACCCAAGCCTGTTTTATGAGCCCCCCACCCCCTGCCATGAGGCCAATTAGGACACTCCAAGGGCTGCGTGGGAACAGACAGCCTGGCTAAGGGACACCCAGAGGAAACCACCAGGCAGACCCCAGCAGGCCAATAGCCATTGCCTGGGAAGCAGAGGGGGAAACACACTCCCAACCCTGCAGAGCCGGGGACAGCCACCCGGACTGACAGGTAGTCACTGCAGATTTGTACGAAAGGGAAGGTCCAGGTCCCTGGTATCCGCTGGCCTAGAAGCAGCAGGTTTGCTCCTGGAGCCCAGTGGCCTGGCCGGTTCCAGGCTCCGCCGCGGCGGTGGCGCGCCTCCCTGAGGCGCAAGGTGGCACTGGCTGTACCCTTGGTGTCACACGCCCTGTCCACGTCTTATTTGCTGGTTCCGTGCAAGAAGAAAAAGGGGAAGCAGGGCGACCTGGTGACCTTGGGTCCTGGCGTTCAGGGGCTCAGGCTGTGTGGCACACTGGCCAGGAAGCCCCGTTCCGCAGGCTCCACGCTGCCCGCATTCCCCCCTCCGCGTGCAGTGTGGCCCTGACCTCAGGCGAGACTGTGTGGCCATGACCGACTGCGGACCAGACCCGAGAGCGGGACAGCCTGCCTGGCTCCGTGGTGGTGGTGGTGGGGTCCCCGGGGCCAACCTTGGGTCCAGGTGGGGTTGAGAAGGAAGGTAGGCCAGCAGGGGCTGTGAGGCGGGAGGAAGAAGGCAACAGGACTGAAGACCCCGAGGAGCCCCCCGAGCGGCGTAGGGCGCGTGTGGGTGCAGGAGGAACTTGGCCCCCTTCCTGAGGGCCCATGTTTAGGTTCAGTTCCCAGGCTCACAGCGCCCCTGCTCTGTAACGCTGGGCAGTGACCTAACCTCTCAGGCTGTTTGCTCTGCGGTGAAACACCACCTCCCAGGCGGCGGGGAGGGCAAAGCAAGATAACCCAGCGAAGCCCTTCGTGGGTGAGGGCGTTGGTGCCGCTCAGCGAACGCTGGTTTCCTGCCCCCACCCCCGCCCCGCTCACCTGGGCCTCGCTCATCTGCCCAGCTGTGCTGAACAGACGCAGAACCACAGCGCCAGGCGCCCAGGGGTGTGAAGTGGGGCAAAGGGAGGGAGAGGAAGGCGGCTGGCGCCCCACTTGCCTTCCTGAGGCCTCACGGAGGAAGTCTGCCCCGGGAGCCCCCCTTCCCCCGCACCCGCCTTCTCCAAGGGACCTGACTTGGGTCCCCACCACCCCAATAGGGCTGTGCTTTCAAAGGTGACACGGAACCTCTTGAAGTGCCTGGTCCTGCCGCCGTCTGAATGCGGTACCCGTGCGGGGTTTGGTCCTGGCGCGCAGCCGACCGGAGCGAAGTTGGGGTGTCCCTTCCCTGGCTGAGCGGCTGTGAGCAGGGGACCAGACTTAGCCCGTGAGGGTGACGGGCGGCCACGGCCTGTCGGCCACCTGTGCCTCCCACGCGACAGAGCCGTGCAGCCTGCGGACTCGGTGAAGAGTAGAAAACGTCAACGGCCCCCGGGTGCGCCCGATCGAGCTGCTGGGCAAAGCAAGAGCGCGTCAGGCGGGTCCCCGCAGGGCAAAGGCAGCTGGTCGGTGTTCTCGCTCCAAAAACCAGTAAATAAAATCTTCAAAGGAGAAGAAAATAAGTAGTAACAGTGGGAACAACCTACTGCAGGGGTCCTGCTGTGGGGGGAGTGTCTTCTGCAACTTGCAGCACCTCGGGGGCTCACACCTGCGGCCGCACTTCAGGGGCGGGGAGTGCGGGGTCAGCGCCAGTGACGGGCCAGCGAGTCGGGCCAGAGGTGGACACGTCTGCGCGAGGCTGGAGGGACGCAGGTGCGGGAGAAACCGGTGAAACGCGTGCAGGGGCGCAGCGGCGGAACCCGGAGTGAGGAGTTGAACGCGGGTTCTTGTCCACTGTGGGAGGTGGGATGAGGACATTTGTGACGTGGAAAGCTGTCCTTACTCTGAAGACTAGGCGGGGGTCAAATGTCAAGATGTCGTCAACTTTGGGTCGTTTCTGAAACCCGCGCACGCAGGCACCGGCGAGGCGGCAGGTGCGGGATTGAGGCGGTGAGTGTGCGCATTGAGTGGCACATTCCTCTCCGTCCGTGACTGGGCGCCCACCGTCGATTCCTGCCGTGCTGGGCAGGGGGCCGAACCCACAGCCTTGGCCTTTGGGGGCCGCGCTCCGCGGAGCTGCAGGGCCTGACCCTTGCGCTGCCCGGGGGTCCGGCCGTGTCGCTCGCTGGCTGTGGGCTGAGGGCAGGGCTGGCGGCCGGGCGGAACCGCGGGGGCCGGGCCGGGACGCGCCAGCGATGGAGGCGGTGCCTGCTCCGACCAAAGGGCCGGACGGCCCCGCAGCAGCCGGCGCGAGCCTCTCGGGAACGCGCCCCTCGGGCGTTGGGGGCACGGAGGGCGCCGGGCATCCCGTCTCCCTGGGGTCCGTGCCGGAGCGGCTGCTCGGAGCGCGAGGGGAGGCCGGAGGGGGGGAGCAGGGCACCCAAGGGAGCAGGGCGCCCAAGGGAGCAGGGCGTCCGGGACAGACTTCCTCCGAGTCTCGAGCTGGCGCCTGGCGGGAAGGACCGAGAAAGCAGCGAGAGTGACGGGGCGGCCGCGGGTGACAACCGAACTCGGCGCCCGAGGGTGGGCGGGGCGAGCGGCTCGGGGGACGGGGGGCGGGGCGGGGGCCGGCCCAGCACGAACCCGCCCCGCCCGGGGCCCGGAAGTGGCAAAGTCGGCGACTTGGGGCCCAGGAGCTCCTCCGGCCGCGTCCCTCCTGCGCCCCCCGCTCCGGGCCGCGCGCCCAGCCTTGGTGCCGGACCCATGGGCGCCCCGCGCCGCCTGCCGTTCGGCTTCCCGGGGTCCCCGCTGGGGCCGCTGCTCCTGCTCCTGGTCCTGCTCCCGAGCGGCCCGGCCCCGGCGTGCGCTGCCCTGCGGCTCCTGGACCAGCCGGTCCCCGTCTGCTCCCAGGAGGTGAGACCCCGCGTGCCCGGGGGCGGCTCGGGGCTGTCGCGGGCGGGCTCCCCGCGGGTCCGCGGCTCGGGCACCAGGAGCCGGTGCTCCGGGAGGACCGACCTTCGGAGTGGCGGCGCGGACCCCGCGAAGTGGGCGTTTTGGGGGGATCACGGGGGATCGCGTGGCGCACAACCGGACCGGCGTTCTGGGGGGAGACGGGACTGGACGGGCACCTTCGCCGGGGCCGCGGTTTCGAGGAGCAGATCGAGGCCGGGGCGGCCGGAGGACGGGGCTCAGCTGGTTAGCAACGCGGTGGGGGAGCCGCTGGTGGGGGGCCCTGGTCGTGCGCCCTGCGGACCCCACGGCCGTGCGGGGCGGGCGGCGCCGCGGGACCCAAGGGGACGGTCGGACCTCAAGGCCCCTCCCGGGGAGCCCGGCACGCCGGCCGCGGGGCCAGCGGGGGCCCGGTTGGGGGTCCCTGCGTGGGGCGGGGTGACCGGGTGACCAGAAGTGGCCCCACGCCCCCCGCGGGGTAGTGGGCCTGTGGGGAGGACCAGCAGGAGAAAAGCAGCAGCGAAACACGAAACACGCGCTGCCCTCGTCCTTCCTGCCGCCACTCTCTCTGCCCCCCGCCCCCCATGAGCAGCGTCTGAGTCAAAGGACAGAAACGGGCCAGGGACGCTTCTCTGCGTCTCATCTCGCACGCGGGTTGCCGGGAGGGTGGCGGGGGCGACTGGCAGAGGCACGAACGTCTTCTCGCGAAGGGGCAGAAACGCCCGGTGACTCCCACCCGGCCGCAGGGCGCACAGCGCAGCAGACCCCCGACTTGGCGGAGCGCGGCTCCCAGGTCAGAGCGACGCCCGTTGCCAGGTGCCTGCAAAGTGCAGGTTGCCAGGGAGGAAACTGGGAAGACACCCTCCCGCCAGGCCTGGAGGGGTTTCTGGTAGCCGCCGTGTCCTGAGGCCTGAAGCCCGTGCTCTTTGGACCAGCAGTGAGTGCCCAGAATTCTGGGGAGAAGAAAACTGCTCCGCACTCGGGTATCTTTGTGGCAGAGAGGCTGGGGTGGCCCTGAGGGGTTAGCAGAGCCTCCCTGACAGAGCTGTGGACCCCTCGTGCTGGAAGGGGCTGGGCGCCCCCCCGGGGGTCTCGGGGACATCAGGCTCTCAGACCACACACATGTGTGACCAGCAATCCCCGCAGCATTGGCTGGGCCCTTTAAAAAGACACTGTGGCTGGTGGCACAGTGGATAAGGCGCCAGCCTGCGAACCCAAAGGTCGCAGGTTGGATTCCCCAGCCAGGGTACATAGTGAGGTTGCAAACCAGGTCTCCAGTCAGGTCTGTGGCTGGAGGCAGGTGAAACGCAACCATACATTGATGTCTCTCCCTCTCTGCCTCTCTCCCTTCCCCTCTTTCTAAAAATACTGAAATAAATAAAATCTTAAAAAAAAAAAAAAAAAAAAAGACACTGTCCCCCTCAAAGCCCCCTCCCCCGCTAGTGTTTCAGTGGACGCCACACACTGTGAGGACAAGACCCAAAGCCACCAGCCTGACCTCCGAAAACCCGTTTCTGCACCGTGACATCACCTCGTACCGTTTCTACAGCCTTGGTCATTTAGGTGCCTCCACTGAGCTTCCCCGTTTCCAGGCCGAGGGACGGGGAACCAGCCCAGAGGGGTCGCATCACTTTGCGGGGTGCAACCCGCCCCCTGTGCTCGGCTGGATTTGGTGCCCGGCAGCGACAGCTGCTGGAGACAGAGAGGAGCCCGTTCAGTTCCAGCCAGCGGGGCAGCCCCAGGTGTGGGGTCTGGTCCGTGTCCATGGAAGGAAAGGACCCAGGAACGTGTGAGTGATGAGCGAATGGCCACCTCAGCTTGCGCAGCCGAGGGAAACTGAGGCCCGGCTCAGCCCTGGACTGGCCTCCCAGCCAAGGGGACTCCAAGCTCCTGGAGGGGTCTGAGCCGGAGAGACCCTGACGGACGCCGTCCGCTGTCGGGGCTGCAGCCCCGAGGAAAGCCCACCGCCGTGGGAACTTGGGCCTGGTCTGCGGCTGCGGACAGGGTGTTTTTCAGACAGGATGTACATGGTGTTCTCAGCTTTTCCTGGGCCCAAACGCTTGCGGTTTTGACTTGTGGTAGAACAAGTGTTTGGTTGGAGCCTTTTCTCCTGATTGCAAAAGCTGCTCTCCGTGAGGCCCTGTTCCCCCGTGGGAAAGGGTGTGTTCTGGGTGCTGTCCCGCGGCCGAGGTGGCTGCGGTGGTGGACCCAGCACCGTCACGAGGTCCCTTGGCCGCCCTATCCACTCCTCAGTCCCTGATCCAGGTCTGCCTGGTCTCTCGGCTGGAGGTTGACACCAAAGAGACAGGAGCGGTGGCAGCTGTGTGGCTGGCGGGGGCGCTTGCTGAGAGCCGGCCCTGGGCTCCCCTCCACAGCTCTACTGCCCTGGCCTGCCACTCCTTGGCTGCCAGCTCAGTGTTCCTCTCTGAAAGGAGGTGACCTTCACGTCATGGGGGTCTCTGGAGAGCAGGCAAGTGGCTAGATGTGCGAAGCATCAGCTGGCCACGCGTGGTTGTGTCGTGGGCGGGAGGGCAACGGGACTGGTGATGGTGACAGGCCCAGGGACACCCTGCTGAGTGCCGAGCTGAGAGTTGGGACCCGACCTGGGACTGGAGAGCTCACTTCGCACCACAGCCTTGGTTGTGGCCACTGGCCACAGGCCGACCACAGTCTCGCTTCTTGCTATTTTTCACCACTAAGGGTGGACAGGACTGTCCTTCCCCCTCCTATTCAGAGAGGCAGGACAGCGGTGGTCAGGGGCTCGGGTCCTGCAGTGTTGGGGGGTGAGACCTTGAGCCCTTCCCTGACCTGCCTGGGCCTCTGGTTTGCAAGAGAGTGGTTCGCACCCTGGGACCCCGGAAAGGTGACGTGAGGGGTGTATGTGAGTTATAGCAGACACTGGGTGAGGTCCGGGAGCTGTTTTATAGGAAACTACGAGGAAAATAGTAACAGAAGGAGGCGCTTATACACAGCAGTGGCTGTCAGACACCAGGGCCAAGCCCCGGCTGGTGGCTCAGTGGATAAGGTGTCAGCCTGGGAACCCAAAGGTCGCTGGTCCGATTCCCAGACAGGACACATAACCAGGTTGCAAGCCAGGTCTCCAGCCAGGTCCCCAGCTGGACGCAGGTGAAAGGCAACCACACATGGATGTTTCTCTCCCTTTCTTCCTTTCTCCCTACCGTTCTCTCTGAAAGAAATGAATAAAATCTTTTAAAAAATGCAAGGCCCAAAACAGAACTGAAAACCAAGCTGTGTCCATCCACCATGGGACCTAGAGGAGGAGACCCGCCAGCCTGGCTGCTCACCGGCTGAGGGGGTGTCAGCCGCGGCACCTGCTCCGGTCCGCGTGCCCCCCTCGCTCTGGGCTGGAGGGGCAGCTGCTCAGGGAGGGGTCTGTGGTTGCTTGCGGGGCTTCCCCATCTCTATGGAACTAAAATGTTCAAGGGAGTCCTCTTCCTCCCCTTTCAGGAACCAGGGGACACGCGCTAGGGTGGGGGGTCTGGTTGATGGGTGGGGACCCACGAAGCGCTGCCATGGCCCTGGGACCGGGGGTGAGTGCTCACCCTGAGGAGCCGGACCGGGTGCCCACACTCCGGCCCCCAGTGAACCGGTGTCCCCGAGATGCGGGCTCTGGGACGGCGCCTCCTGCCTGTGTGGCTGGTGCAGGAGTACATGAGTACATAGTCGCCATTGAGTTTTTCATGATGCAGACACATCACACATGTATACCGCCCTCTCGGTGGGCCCACCACCGCCCCAAGATGGCTGTTGCTTTTGTCATTTAACTCTGGACAACATGGGAAGAGGATGCTCTGCTGGTTTTGGTCCTGCCATTGCGGAAACCAGGGCTTGGCCATGTTCACTGCCTCCAGGAGACTCGACCCCAGGGGGGTCCCATGACGTGTGCAGCGCAGGGTCCGCGCACCTGCCCTGGGAGGTCGTAGGGACTTGGTGAAATTTCTGGGGCAGGCGAAGGGTTTTGATCCTCCTCTCCCAGCTCTGCTTCCAGACTGGAGGTGGGCACCTAGGGGTGAGAGGCCTGTCTCGGGGCCCCCCGCCCCCATGGGGTCCCTCACAGCCTCTCAAAGTTGGAAGGTTCCCAGCTCAGAAGGTGACAGAAAATATCGGGTCCGCTCTGTGGTCCACTGTCCCCACATCTCGTCCTGTTTCTCTGCCGCTGGGCAGGATGCGACAGGTGTGAGGATAATCGTGTCCCCTCCCCAGACAGGACCCCGGAATCGGGGTGGCAGGACCTGAGAACGAGGCCCCGGCCCGTGAGTGACGGTCCTTCCGGGTCCTTCTGGTCGCTAATTACCTCCTTCTCTGTGTTCACAGGGGCTGCTCTGCGAAGTGAGAAACAGTAAGTGGTCTTTTTGTGTCTGCTGCTGCTTCTGCCACCAGGCGCTAATCTCAGGCGGAGGGTCCCACCTCCCGGTGAGGCTCTTCATCTCCCCAAGTCAGGCGGAGGGACAGAACTGTCCTTTGCACGGACATGGTCCTCGGGTGCAGCCTTTTCTGTGCGAGTGACCAAACCCAAGTGAGAGGCATCCGGGCTGTTGCTTCTGCTCTGTTCTAATTCAAGAAAGAGACACGTGTTTCAGGGGTCCGTGCTCATAAGGGAACCTGGCGAATAAAATGGAAGAGGCGCCGACCAACCGGTTACCCCATCCCTCCTCTGCCCTCATTCCAACCGCGGCTCCATCTTAACAGCCCAGGCCCGTGCCGGGTGGGTGCTCCCCACTTTAGGCTTCAGAACTTGGCGGGAACCCCAGACTAGCATGAGGAAGGCAGGGGGTTGGGGAGAAGCTGAGGGCCCCTCCGTGGGTGCAGGTGGCAGGCCCCTGGCTGGTTAAGGGCCTGCTCTTGGGCCGGGTCGCTCTGCTGGGCAGCTGGCCTGCGCGCCTCCGTCCCCTGTGATTCCTGCCACGTGGCGCCGACCGTGCGCGCCTCTGATGTCGGCCCTTTCTAGGTACCTGCCTGGATGACAGCTGGATCCAGCCTCAGAACTGGACCCCCTCGTCCCCAAAAGATGTGCAGGTTGAGCTGCAAGTGGCCCGCGCCCGGGATGGCGCCTTCCTGCCTGTGGTGCACATCGAGTGGACGCTGCAGACGGACGGTGAGCGGCCCGTCCCCAGGGCCTGGGCTCCTGCCGCTCCGGCTGAATCTCACGCTGGACCCCCTGGCTCCCCGCCACGTCTCAGAATCAGGTCCCCGTCCTGGGCTCAGATACGAGGACCCCAGTTTAGTCCAGCCCCTCACACAGCAGATACTGTCCCGGGGCTTCAGAGGTTGGGCCACCGTCCTGGTGACAGGCCTGCCGTCCATCCAGAGTCTTTATCATCCTGGGTGTGTGTGTGTGTGTGTGTGTGTGTGCGCGCGTGTGCGTGTGTCATATTTACTGGAAACTTGGTCACACATCCGCCAGCCTGCTTTTCCCTTAACCCAGACTTGCTGTCCCGTACACGGCCGCCCACCCCTTGGTTACGGACGGTCGGCTTGAGGAAGTGACAAGAGTGGCTGGCAGGGGCCAGGCCTAGGGACTTGCTTTGTCAGGCCCCTGCGGCTGCAGCTGCCGTAACAGCCTCTGCAAGGACGTGGGGGTGGCCTTGCGGAACCCCCAAGCCCTGCTGCCCACCCCTCCGCCCAGACGTGCAGCCAGGGCGCTGCTCCGCGGGGTCTGGCTGGGGAGCAGCTGTGCGCTGGGCTCCGGGAGGAGCGGGAAGGGGCAGGAAGTGGAGGTTGGGTAAGAGGACTTGCAGTAAGACGGAGCCACACCCAGAGGGAAGTGACACACGCACCAGGGCCGTCCCTTCACCGCCCCTGCCCTTCTGCCTGCAGCCAGCGTCCTCTACCTGGAGGGGGCGGAGCTGTCGGTCCTGCAGGTCAACACCAACGAACGCCTGTGCGTCAAGTTCCACTTTCTGTCGCGGCTGCAGCACCACCGCACTCGGGTGAGAGCGGGTCCTGGGCGCGTCCCCCGCAAGCTGCCTGCTTCCCCCCCCACCCCTGGGCGGAGGGGGCGACTCCCCAGCCCACCTGGCCGGCCGCCAGCTTTATTTGCAACGGAGGGTCCTCGAGGCCTCCAGGAGGGACCGTGGTGCCCAGGCAGAGCTCTGCACCCTGGGCGCCTAGCGGTGCCGAAGTCCATGTGCAAATGGCCGTTTGCCGCCTCCCGCAGACAGACAAGGGCAGCAGAGACAGACAGACCCTCCCCCGGGTGAACCAGGCCCTGGGTGCTGGGTGCACAGTGAGGACGCGGTGCCCGGGTGCTGGGGAGCCAAGGACCACCGCCCTGTCACCCAGGGTGGTGACAGCAGAAGCTGGGCTCAGCACCTGTTGCCGGCACCACCCAGAAAAACCCCTCCAATGGACCCCCGATGGGACTTGATGCTCTAGAGCTTTTTCCAGACCCCTAGCCTCTCCCTGAAGGAGGCAGAGCCACGGAACACGTAGCTTTTAGCTGTGCCTCTCGGGAGCCAGCTCTCCGGGGACCCCAGGGCCTGGTGTGTCCCACCCGGGTGTTTGCAAATAGGCAGGAAAGAGGAAACATCTCCAGTGATGGTTGTTTCTTGTTCTTGTTCGCTCTGGGGGTGGGCAGGGTGGGCCCCTTGGGTTCGGCTGTGGGAGGGACGCAGTGTGTGACTGTCCAACCTGCCCCGTCTCCCTCCCTTTTCTTCAGTGGCGTTTCAACTTCAGCCATTTTGTGGTCGAACCTGGCCAGGACTACGAGGTGACCGTCCACCACCTGCCCAAGCCCATCCCTGATGGGGACCCCAACCACCAGTCCCGGAACCTCTTCGTGCCCAGTAAGGGGGAGACTTGCCCTTCACACGTGGTCAGCCGGCGAGCCCTGCACTGGCCGGTGTCAGCTCCCCGCTCAGCCTCATGGTGGCTGCCATGGAGCACGTGGGACCCACAGGACCCTCAGGCAGCAGCGGGGAGCCCTGGGGTGCAGCTGAGGACGCTGCTGCCCAAGAGCAGAGCCCATTTCCTGTTGGTAGACGGGTGGGCATGGGCCCAGGACCCCAGGAGTTTCCCGCCAGAAAGTGTCTGGAAGACAGGCCACTCTTTTCTTTTCTTTCCTTTCCTTTTCTTTTTTTAAAAGATTGTATTTATTATTTTCAGGGAGAGGGGAAGGGAGAGAGGCAGAGAGAGAGAGAAACATCCATGTGTGGTTGCCTTTCACCTGCCTCCAGCTGGGGACCCGGCTGGAGACCTGGCTTACAACCTGGTCATGTGCCCTGGCTGGGAATCGAACCAGCGACCTTTGGGTTCGAAGGCCGGCACCCTATCCACTGTGCTACCAGCCAGGGCTGATGTACTTTCTTTTAAAGAGGGGAAGGGAGACAGAAAACACCCAGCAGCTTCCTCTCATACGCACCCCGACCGGGATGAACCTGTAACCCCAGCCTGTGCCCTGACGGGTAATCCAACCGGTGACCTTCCGCTTTGTGGGGTGACGCTCAACCCACTGAGCCCCCCGGGGTCAGGGCACAACAGGCCACTCAGAAAAATGGTACCCGCTGCTTCCAGCCTCACCCGGCGTCCGTCACCTTGTCCTGCACGTTGACCCGAGCCGGCCTGCACCCTCTTGTGCGACACCATCTGCTTTCACCCCAGACCCCAACCCCACCCGTCCTGCTGGGGAGTGCGGCCACGAGGCACAGAGAGCAGAGGTGTCCGCCTATAAAAGGCCTTGGAGGACGATGCGGAGGGGACAGGCAGTGGCCTGAGACACGGGGGCTCCCAAAGCAAGCTCAGGGGAGGTGCCCCAGAGGAGGGTGGCAGGCACAGGCCGGCCTGGGGTCCGGGGTCTCAGGCTGGGGGCTGCTTGAAGGGGCCGCCCTCCAGCAGGCTCCCCGGGGGAGGGGGGGAGGTCCTGGGGGTCAGCATCCTGGGGAAGGGCAGACTCAGGCAGGAGCTCCATGTGTCCTTGTCCCCTGTGTCTGCAGACTGTGACGCTGCCCTGCTGAGGAAAACCAGGCCGTGCGTGAGCGCAGGTAAGGGCAGCCGGTGGCCTGGCCGGGGGCTCCCGGTGTCCCCGAGCCCGCCTCACGCCCCCCCGTGTCCGTGCCCCTCGCAGGCAGCCTGTGGGAGCCCCACATCGCCCTGGATGTCCTGGAGGACACCCCGGAGCTGCGGGTGAGCTTCGCCCGGTGGAAGGAGCCCGCCCGCTACCAGGTGCTGCTGGAGAGCTTCCCCCACGAGGACAACCAGAGCTGCCTCCTGCGCGTGCTGGACGTGCCGGCGGTGAGTGGCCCCCCCCCGCAGGTCCCGGGAAGGTGGTCGCCACCCCTGCAGGAGCGGGACCTGGGGCTGGGCTTCCCTAGGACGCGGCTGGAGTTTCCTTTTGCTGGTAGTGGCCGTGGTGATACAATGTAGCTGCTCTCTATGCAGCAGCCCTTTTATTCTTTTTACCCCTCCTTCCAGGATGTGCCTATTGGGTTTCGCCAGGAGGGAGGGACACAGAGAGGAACATGTATGAGTTGCCCTGACAGGAAACCGAAACCACAACCCTTCAGCCCCAACCCACTGCACCACCCAGCCAAGGCCACCCGTGTCTCATTCGTCTTTCCCTCCCACGCGGTGTCCCCTGTTCCCTTCTTGTCGGGCGTTGTTGCCCCCCCTTGTGTCACAGAGGCCTTGAAGAAATTTAAAGTGCGGAAATGCAAGCCCTGGCTGGTGTGGCTCGGTGGACTGGCCGCCGGCCTGGTTCGCAGGTTCGATCCCCAGCCAGGGCACATGACCAGGGTGCAGGTCAGGTCCCCAGCCAGGTCCGTAGCTGGAGGCAGGTGAAAGGCAACCACACATGGATGCGTCTCTCCCTTTCTTCCTCCCTCCCTGCCCTTCGCTCTGAAACTAATGGATAAAATTTTTAAGACATACACATATATAAAATTTCCCCTTAAAAAACACGTAGAACTGCGCATGACAGGGAACTAAAGACGAGGCAGCCCGGTGCATCCAGGGTGCGGTGGGCACGGACCCCGGAGCTTGGCTGCGCAGGTGGGCGCGGGTCTGCCACCTGCTCTCCAGCTGCCACGGCCAACAGGGAAGCCCCCCGAGGCTGCCCGTGTGCTGCGTTCCCAGCTGGGCACCCAGGGACCGTAGTTCCGCTGGCACCGACCCGAAGGACGTTTGCGGGCCCCCTGCCAGGCAGCCTGCAGCCTCCACCGCGAGCCTCACCCGTCCTCTTCCCGCAGCCCACCCCGGGGGACGGCCACCTGCGGGCCAACGTCACATTCCCGCTGCTCAACGCCGGTTGGTGCTGCCGCCACCTGGTGCAGGTGCGGATGTGGAAGGGGGGCGCTCCGTCCGCCACGGGCAGATCCTGGGTCGTCAGCTGTGGGGAGAGCGTCTGTGGGGGGCCCGTGCCCCTCCCTCTGACGGCCCCTGTCTTCTCTGACCCCCCACCCCCAGATCCAGCCCTTCTTCAGCAGCTGCCTGAATGACTGTCCCAGACGCACTATGAATGTCACCTGTCCGAGAACCCTGGATCCTCCAGGTAGGACACGCACGGCTGTCCTGGGGCGTTGGGGGGTGAGCGTGGGTGAAGGTCAGTCACTTATGCTGAACCAGACCTGGTCTGAAGGGTGGGGACGGTGTCCCATGTGGGGTTGTCCAGGCCTGAGGCTCGGGGCTTAGAGAGACAGACACTCTGCCTGCCCCGTCATAGCCGTGTGCCCTTGGCCCAAGGACTTTGTCCTTCTGGTCCCAGTGTCCGCGCCTGGGGAGGGGTTTGTTCCACACGTGTTCCGGCCGCAGCGCAGCAACACGTCATCACTTTTAACCCTCACACTCCGGGGACCGTAGGGCCAAGAAGCGGGGCCTCCTTCCCCCAGTTCGTAGGTGAAGAAACTGAGGCCCAGAGGCGGTGTAACTTGTCCAAGGTCGCACAGCAGGGCAGGGGCACGGCCACCTGCAGCCCACCTGGTGGCAGGCCCCAGCCTGCACGCCCACCCTGGCCCGCACCTGGGAGGCGGGACGCGCCGTCGACAGACCCAGGTGTTCCGTGCGGGGTCACCTCACTGGTGTGAGAGTCACCTCGAGCAGCAACCTGCATCCATCTGTGCGTTAAGTGGTAAAGTGCTGCTTCCCTTTGTTTTCTTACAGACCCAGACCTGGTCCCAGGTAAGCCCAACCGTGCTCCCAGCGCGTGTGCCGAGGGACCGTCTCGGGGTGGGGCCCCCTGGCGTGTCCTGGTGCAGCCCGGGGGACCCCAGGGCGGGTGTCACGGGCCTCCGGGCCGCAGCTCACACCGCTCTGCCCCTCAGACTACATGCCCCTGTGGGCGTACATGTTCATCACGTGTGTTGCCATCCTGCTGGTGGGCTCTGCCATCCTGCTGGTCCTCTGCATGACCTGGAGGCTGTCCGGTAAGGGGCAGGCGGGCCTGGGGGTCCCCCCTTCCCCCCTTTCTCCTCATGCTCCCTCCCCATCCCGCCTCTGTGAGGCTGTGCTCAGAGGGGCACCCTTGCGCCTCACCTGGAGGACAGGCAGGCAGACGGCACCTCGTTTATCAAGAATCCAGCTCCCCTCTCACCGCCAGGGCAAACCCTCTGAGCCTCTGGCCCGTCTCGTGTTAGAGGGAGACGCTGAGGGTCCCGTGTGCGGCAGTGCACACGGGGTCTCAGCACCGAGCCTGGCTCGTGTCTGCACACCAGGTGTCCCCACAGGTGGACTTGTCGCTACGGGAGCGGACGCAGAATCGGCAGGTGGGGGAACGAGGGGAGAGTTTCCCAGGCTGCTGGCACGTGCTGCTGGGTGGGGTCAGCAGCCTGGGGGAACCACCGAGCTGCCCCCAGACCTGCAGCGCGAGGTCGGGGGCAGCAGGGACACTTGGGGTGCCGTGCGCGGGCTGAGCCCCCGGCCCCGCCTCCCCGGGCTGCTGCAGAGGCAAGTTGCTCCCTGGACCCCAGACTTCCCGTGTCCGGGCTCCCAGGGCGGGGTGTCCGGACACACAGGTCGTGGAACAGGACCCCGACCCATCGCAGAGAAACAACTGAGGTCCCCGGGTCTCCCCGCTGCCGGAGGGGATCCCCTAATCCCACCTCTGGCTGTGGTCCCTTCTCGGGGGCCCTGGGAGCTGCAGGGGCTCCCCTGGGAGCCGGTCCCTGTTTCCAGTCAGTGTTGTTCCTTCCAGCGTCACGTCGTCGGAAGCCGGGGGTCAGCACGGGAGACCCAGGTTGGTGCACACGCACTGGGTGGGGGCTTCTCCTGAGGGACCCGGGGGGTCCCCTCCTGCAGTCTGACTCCTGTGTCCCTTCGGGGCCCCCCGTCTGCATCCGCTTCCCCCACTTCCATGGCAAGGCGGAGGGGATTTTTTTTTTTAAGTCACTTGGACAAGGAAGGAAGGTCAGGTACTTACCGTAATGGGTGAAAAGAGGTCACCCTGTAAGCATTTCTGTACCACGGGCAGGCCTGTGCACGCTTTTTGTCTTTTATTTATCTACCTATTTTTAAATTGTTTTTAGAGAGAGGGGGAGGGAGAGAGGGAGAGAGGCATCCATGTATGGTTGCCTTTCACCTGTATCTTTTTAATCAAGTAAAGGCTGAAGGCTACATATAGGAACGTGGGAGACCGAGGGTCTTTTTCCCAGGGGGGCCGCGGACGGATTTTTTCACGCAGCCCAGATGGGTCAGGCCTGGCCCTCGAGGGCCTCAGCTGCAAACTTAGGCTGGAGCCCCTCGGCCTGGGGTGGGGGGAGGGTTAGCGCAGACACACACCGACCTGCCGGGCTCGGCTTCTCCCCAGAGGCCCTGCCCGCCGCCAGCGCGTCACCCCCGCCCCTGAAGCCCAGGAAGGTCTGGATCGTGTACTCAGCCGACCACCCGCTGTACGTGGACGTGGTCCTGAAGTTCGCGCAGTTCCTCCTGACTGTCTGCGGCACCGAGGTGGCCCTGGACCTGCTGGAGGAGCAGGCCATCGCGGAGATGGGGGTCATGACCTGGGTGGGCCGCCAGAAGCAGGAGATGGTGGACAGCGACTCCAAGATCCTCATCCTGTGCTCCCGGGGCACCCGGGCCAAGTGGCAGGCCATCCTGGGCTGGGGCGGCCTCGCCGTGCAGCTGCGCTGCGACCAGCAGCGGCCGGCCGGCGACCTCTTCACCGCGGCCATGAACATGATCCTCCCGGACTTCGAGAAGCCAGCCAGCTTCGGCACCTACGTCATCTGCTACTTCAGCGACATCAGCAGCGAGGACGATGTCCCCGACCTCTTCCACATCACGTCGCGGTACCCGCTCCTGGACCGGCTGGAGGAGGTGTACTTCCGGGTGCAGGACCTGGAGATGTTCGAGCCGGGCCGGCGGCACCTGGTCGGGGAGCTGGCGGGGGACAACTACCTGAGCACCCCCAGCGGCCGGCAGCTCAGGCAGGCGGTGGACCGGTTCCGCGCGTGGCAGCTGCGGTGCCCCGACTGGTTCGAGAGGGAGAACCTCGCCTCCGCGGACGCCCAGGACCTCCCGTCCCTGGACGAGGACGTGTTTGAGGAGCTGCCCCCGCCGCCAGGCCTGGGGATCACGAAGCAGACCCCGCTGGTGCGGGAGCCCACCGAGCCGGCCGCGCACTGCCTGGCGGTGGAGCTGCTGGTCTCTGAGGACAGCAGGGGGGCCGCCCGGCTGCAGCCTCAGCCTCCACCCCAGGGGCCGCTGGCCGCCCAGGCTCTGCAGACCACCGTGCTGCCCCTGGAGGCGGCCCCTCCCGCCCAGGCCCTGGAACCCGTCTCGCCCGCCGGCACGGTGGGGAGCGGCGTGGCCAGCCAGGTGGCCGTCGTGGAGGAAGGCGAGGCCTGCCCGCTGCTGGGGGGCTCCAGCCCACGGCGGAACAGCGTCCTTTTCCTCCCTGTGGACTCGGAGGATGCCCCTCGCTGCAGCACCCCGAGGGCCCCGCCGGACCCCCTCCCAGAGGGCGACCGGGGGCAGCTCGAGAGCCTGATGCTGTCGCTCTTCCGGCAGAGCCTGGGCAGCCAGGCCCCGGAGGGCTGGGAGCCGCTGCGGGCGGCCCTGAAGGAGCCGCACACGCCCCTCGGGGAGGGGCAGCGGGAGTCGGTGCAGTCCGACCAGGGCTACATCTCCCGGAGCTCCCCGCAGCCCCCCGACGGGCTGCTGGAGGTGGAGGAAGAGGAGGCGCAGCAGGACCTGGGGCCCTCGGCCAAGCACCTTCCCCCGGAGGCGCTGGAGAGCCTGCGGCGGCTGCAGAGGCGGCTGCTGCTCCGGGAGCTGGAGCACAGCAGCCGCTGGGACAGCGCAGAGCCCGGGGCGCCCGCCCCGTAGGGGCTGCAGGAGCGCAGGAGGGGCCCGTGTGCGTCTGCGTGGATACGTATGTAGATTCGCGTGTGAAATGGTACCTTTCAAACATAGACCTGCTTATCATCTCCTTCCCGGGACCGTCTGGTCATCTGCCATCATTCATGCATTTATTCCAGTTTGGCTTTGCCCCTACTATGTGCCAGGCACCCACGATAACCGATAAATTGCACCTGTCGCTGGCCCTGGTCACTAGGAGCTTAGCATCCGCTGAGAGTGACGGAGTTGCAAATGGAGGACGGTTGTGCAAGGACAGTTGTGCAAGGACGGTCGTGCAAGGACGGTCGTGCAAGGACGGTCGCTGTAAAGCCCGCCGGAGGCCTGTCTGGGGTTAGGAAAGTCGCAGAAGGGGCACCTGGCCCAGGGACAAATCCTGGAGCTGGCAAGGTGTGAGCCGAAGGAGGAGCTCAGGTCCTGGAGGCACCGCAGTGGGGAAGGGAGGGCTGGGAGGTGCGTGAGGGCCGCGCCCACCTGGCAGCTGAGCCTGGAGGGTGTGGCTGTGAGGGAGCCCCCCTCGGGCAGGGTGAGCTGCTGCCTGCCGGAGAGGATTCTGCCCTGGGACAGGAAACCAGGTGTCACAGGTGTACATGTGTGTGTGGAAGAGAAGATCCATGAAAGAATGAATAAAATGGTTAACCCCAGGGAGAACGCCTGGTCATTATTTTTGAGGCACCTGTTCCCAGAGCTCAAGAAGTTCCTGGTTGTTGAGTTTTTTCTTTCTTTCTTTCTTTTAATAAGATTTTATTTATTATTTCCAGAGAAAGAGGGAGAGAGGCAGAGAGGGAGAGGAGCATCCATGTGTGGTTGCCTTTCACCTGCCTCCAGCTATAGACCTGGCTGGGGACCTGGCTTGCAACCTGGTCATGTGCCCTGGCTGGGAATCGAACCAGCGACCTTTGGGTTCAAAGGCCGGCGACTTATCCACTGAGCCACCAGCCAGGGCGAGTTCTTCTTTGTTTTGTGAGAATTCTCCATGGAGCAGCAGGACTGCAGAGGTCCACATCCCAGGTTGTGTCAAGTCCTGACCCGGCCCAACAGCAGCAAAAGACCAGGGGCAGGGGGTGCTCTAGATGGGACCCCTGTGTCCCCTCAAAGTTCTTAAGCTGAAACCCCAACCCTCACAGTGATGGATGGACGAGTGTACTTATATGAGACCCCCAGAGACCTTCCTCCTCTCTCCTGCCTCCTGAGGACACAGCGTGGTGGCCCTCAGTGACCTGGAAGCAGGCTCTCACCCGACCTGGACTCGGCTTGGGCCTGAGCTTGGATGTCCAGCCCCCAGGATGCAGGGATGTGTGTCTGCTCTTTCTAAGCTGCCCCATCTTCGGTGCTGTCAGAGCAGGTCGATGGACCGAGACCGGGAGGAAGGGCGCTGGACCACCTTCCAGCAGAGACAGACCAAGTTACCTCCCTTAGGCCTGTCAGCCAACGGTCATGGTCCTCAGGCCCCATTCGGCACTAACGGGAGTCCCCAGTCTGGGGTGGGAAGAGGCTTTTTAGTGAGAAACGGCTCAGGTGGGGTCAGCATCTCCCACTAGACAACCGCTCCAGCCGGACACAGCCAGCGTTTCCATTCAGCCCGGGAGCACAGGCCCCCGTGGAAAGGAGAAGTGGGCTCCCAGACAGACAGACAGACAGAGACACAGACACAGATCTAAACATAGACATACATACACTTATTCACACACCTACCTACACACACACACCCCTGAGTTAGAGGGACACAAGGTCCCGCCTCTGGTCCTGCAAACTTCAAAGGGAGTCGGATTGGTTCACAGGCACTGTTCTGATTGGTCAGAGTGCAGACTCTCTGATTGGCTGGAGCTGCAGCTCTCCCATTGGTTGAAACAGGATCTCAGGAGGTCCTATAAGAGCTGCTCCGCCAACAGTGCAGCTGCTCCCCTGCTGGCAGTTTGTGGGGGATGGGTCTCCCTGTTTAGTAACAGCTGGCAGGTTCTGTTTTGTGTTTGTTTTCCTCAATTTAAGCCCAGTTAGCCACCAGGAGACCCTCTTAGGAGGTGTCTTCTTTCTCAGGGTTCACAGGCCTCACCTTGTTCATCTGTACAATGGGCACAGCAGGCTTTCCCGCCCACAGAGGTCTTGGGAGGAATGGATGAGACACACGTGTAAAGCCCCCAGGAACCTTGCCGCACACAGCAGCTGTAAGTGGGCCCAGGTTTTCCCGCCCCACTGCCACCACTGCTGCTTCTGTTAGGAGCCAGGGGTCCTTAGGTCTCTTTGCTGCAGCAAGGAGGGGATCTGACCTGATTCTGGGCCCGAGGTGCTGCTCACCCAGCCTCCTTTCCTGTTGGCTCTTCTTTCTCTATCAATTATGGAAGTAACGGATGATCCAATACTTGGCACACACTAAGAATTCAATAAATGTGCTGTCTGAGTGCCTATGCTCATTTTGGGAAAGTAGGAACAATGTGGATTCTGTAGCTTGTAGGTTATGGAAGAATACAAAATAAAGCAACCGTCCCAGCCTATGGGGATAGGGTGAAATTGGGGTGTCCCCTGCTACCCACTCAATGCCTCCCACACCACTCCTAAATGGCTTCCAGGTCCCCCTCCTTTCCTCTGTGCCCTGCTGCCGCACCCAGGCCCTGGCACACGGTCCCCACTCCCATCCGGTCCATTTAGGTTGGCGAAGGCAGGCGGGGAAGTCTGTGAGCCAGCTTGTGTGGTAGAAGAACATAAAGTCCCCTCTCTCAGGATCCAAAAAATATTTATTTTTACTTATTTTTACAGAGAGGGGAGGGAAGGGAGAAAGAGAAAGGGAGAAATGTCAGCGTGTGATTGCTCCTTGCACACCCCCAGCTGGGGACCCGGCCTGCAGCCCAGGCCTGTGCCCTGACTGGGAATCGAACTGGTGACCTTCCGGTCTGCAGGCCCATGTGCAACCCACTGAGCCACCCCAGCCGGAGTGAGAACTCATTTTTATTTTATTTTTTTATTTTTAAAGATTTTTAAAGATTTGTTTAGAGAGAAGGGCAGGGAGGGAGGAAGAAAGGGAGAGAAATATCCATGTATGGTTGCCTTTCACCTGCCTCCAGCCACGGACCTGGCTTGCAACCTGGTTATGTGCCCTGGCTGGGAATCGAACCAGCAACCTTTGGGTTCACAGGCAGCCACTGAGCCACCAGCCAGGGCTGAACCAATTTTTAAATACCCTATCCTGCTCCATTACTTTGCCCCTCCAGAAGCATGAAGTCTTATGTATGAATGAGCATCATGAGGCCATAGGGCTTTTGTTTATTATCATTTTAACGAGAAGGGAACTGTGAAGTCTGAGAACATTGCGTCTACACGAAAATAACCTTTTATGTAGGTATGTATGTTGTTCTTTAGCATATAAATAATAACATTTACCTCTAACTTATCTTTAGTTGAAAACAAAAATTAGTTCTCCGTCTTCCTCTCTTTGGTAAGTTATTTTCAGAAAGAAACGGGAGAAAAAGCCCCGGTGGCTGGGCGTCTCTGGCGGCATCTGCGAGAACACTGCCTCTGGAAGGCCTGGGCAGACACCCTCCAGGTCACGGCCGGAGCCCCACCGCCTCCCGGGGCAGCAGGCTGCTGCCTAGAAGGAAGTAGCCACGGCGCACTCACCGTGTTAACACAAATATGAAAAGGCGACAGACGTCACAATGACATTTAAGAATTTAGGACGGAAACCAGGACAGGAAAGATCTGGCAACAGACCTCACAGGAAGCGTGTCACAAGTCTCAAGTTTTTTTGTTGTTTTTTTTTTTTTTTTTCAGAACAGAAGCTGGTTTTATTTTTAAAAAGAGAAGGGGAGAAAAACATGACAAATGCCAGGGAGGTGCCACTTCCCCTCTTCCGGGCTCAGCCGGCCAGCAAACTTCCGCAAAACACACCCGGGCCCAGTTGAGGCAGGTGGGCGGGGACCGCGTCAGGGGTCTGGCTCAGCACCTTCCTAGGACAGAGCGGGGCCGGAGGCTTGGGCAGGACGTGCTGGCTGGCTCAGAGGTGAGGGGCCGGCGGTCCGCATCCTGCTGTGGGTCCTTCTGTGAGCTGCGTTTCTGGAGGGTGCCAGCCGCGGAGACAGGGCACCTGCTCATTGACACACGGGAGCACCTCCGGTTGCCCCCACACTGCAGGGGCCCCCAGAAGGCAAGAAGAGGACAGTGGGAAGGGACGGACAAACCCGCCCGAATCGTCCCGGGAGCCATCAGATTCTCTTCGTACTTTGGGAAGCAGCAGCCCACGGGGCCCTGTCAGTTCCCAGCAGCACCCGGACAGCCTACAGTCCCTGGGCGGGGAGCCCACCATCCAAACAGCAGCCAGGGGCGGGGCGGGCGCAGCCAGGACCGTCCTGCCAGTCCCGGGCATCAGGTGGAAGCAGAGCTGGAGGGGGTGTGGGGATGCGGGGAGCCGCTAGGGGGGCCCATCCAGGTCTGGGCCCCCAACTCTGAGCACGTGGGATTCAAAGGGGAAAAGAGGCATCCGCACAGGAAGGGAAAAGGCAGTAAGAACCCCATTCGCTGCAAAAGCCAACCAGCCTGCAGGGCCTGGGAGGGTGGAGGAGGGACTGGAAGCCCAGATAGTCCTTTGAGTGTAAACCTGTTTTCTCCATGTTTTCTGCGTGAAGGAGGTGGGGCTCAGGAGAGCTCTGGTCCAGCCGTTGGCTCCTCCCCTGTCTCTGTTTACATGGATGTCTTTTGTCAACAAGTCCCCAAAAGTGGGGAAGAGAAAAAGACTGAGGCCCAGAAAGCAAGAGTGAAAATGAACACCCATGACGTTTCTGGCCCTTGGCCCAGAGTTTATGACAATACACACGAGCATGAGAACGGAGAAGGGGTGACAGAAGTGTGTCCCCCTCTCCAGCCCTCGCCAGGGGGGGTAGAGTTTCCCCAACTGCATGTTTACCTGCCCTAAAAATCCTCGTCCTGCCTGAGAGGTTTGAAGAGGGATGTGCCCACAAGGCTTGGATGGGAAACCGGGGTGCCCCTCCCCATTGACCTCACCAGTGAGGCAGGTTGGCTGTGCTGACTTACCCGCCCTCCCCACCCCTGCTCCTGCAAGCTGCCTTCTTCCTGAAGGTTCGTCACGGGAGCCAAGGACAAAGGCCACCACACCATTTGCGAGGTGGGCCCCTGGAAGACCCAGCCTCACATCTATCCGGGGACCCCACCCCAGTTGCTGCTGTGAGCCAGGCTCTGGCCCGGCCAGCAACAGACCTCAGGGAGGATCAGAGGGCTGGGTCCAGGGGGGGCGGCAAACCCATGGCTGATACTCCGAAGACCCTGTAATACCCTTGACCGCAAGCCCCGGGTGAACCCGGTGGCCATGCTGAACGCAACGTCTTGGTAGTTTGTTTTTTTGCCAGCAGCATCAGCGCACGATGCAATAAAAGTCCAAAGCATGGAGGTAGAAATGTTCACGCCCCCACAGAAGCGTGGGGAGTGGTCCGTGGAGCATGGACCCTCTCCCCCTCCTAAGCTGGGAAGGGGGGGCGTTGAGGAAGATGCTGGGTGAGCTTTTCTCTTGCAGAAGAGCCATGGGGTGGCTCCCAGCAGCCCAGCGCTTTCCGGGATTCTCGGCCCCACATTCAGACAGGAACAGGGGCGGGTGGGATGTATGGTGGGCATGGCAGGGCCTCCCCGGATTTCCCACCCATTGTAAGGGGGCCACCGGGTAGACGCTAGAAAACACCACTACACGGACAGAGACCCGGACGGTTCATCCGCCACTCGAAAGAACCCCAACAGAGACACAAGAGACAGGGGACCCTGAGTCCCTTTCAAGGCTTGGGACGAGGGTCAGGAGCCAGCCCCAAAGAAGTGGCACGTGCCAGCACCCCACACCCGGGCACCTGCCTTCCTCGTTCCCTCGCTCCACACAACCGACAGGAACAGGGCGCGGGTGGAGAGCAAGACGCGGAGGTCTGCAGACCCCGGGGGGCTAGGACCAGGGTTGGCGTGGAGAAGGTGGGTCGCGGGAGGGCCCGACCTCCCTCCCTATGCGCTGCGGGTCTTCCCCAAGCAGTCTTGACCTCGGAGCCCGGGACACGCCGTCCTCCGCCCTGCGGAAGGTGACCGCAGGGACCTGGGAGCAGAGCTTCGGGAGCCTGGGTGAGGGAAGGTCCGAGGACTGGGGAGCGCAGGTCTGTCCGCCCAGAAGCAAGCGCCTCCTCTCGGCCTCAGCTCTGGGAGGCCGCAGCGAGGGTGTTGACGTAGCCGTGGGCGCCCCCCTCGCTCTCCGAGAGACAGTGGCTCAGCTGGGGACCCCCCGGCGGCGGCGGCGGCGGGGCGGCGGGCGGAGCGCCGTACGCGGCTCTGGCCCGGCCCGGGGAGGCGGCGCGGCCCGGGGCCCAGCAGCCCTCCAGGGCCTCCAGGCCGCGGCAGCCGAGGAAGAAGAGGTTCTTGAGCATGAAAACGGAGAGGGGCTGCCGGTAGCTCACGACCAGCAGGCCGCGCAGCGCCAGCAGCGGCAGGTCCACCAGGCAGCCGCCCAGCAGGCGCAGCAGGCGGCCGCCGCGGCGCGGCCCCGGGGCGCGGCCGGCGGCGGCGTTGAGCTCGTACAGCCAGAGCACCGGCGAGCAGAGCGTGAGGAAGTAGACGGCGATGACCAGGTAGCGCAGGTGCGCCGGCAGCGGCACGCGGCCCTCCAGCATCAGCTCCACCAGCGTGAAGCTGTCGAGCAGGTCCAGGCACGTGCCCAGGAAGCAGCCGGCCGCGCGGTGCTGCTGCGGCCGCAGCACCAGCGGCCCCGCCGAGCCCGGCGGCGCGCCCGCCTCGCGCACGGCCCTCACCAGGCTGTAGAGCAGCGGCACCGACAGCGCCAGCGTGAGGCGGAAGCCCGTGGTGCCGAGCGGCGCGCGCAGCTCGATGAGGTCCAGGATGGACGTGCCCAGGACGAGCACCACCTTGGGCGCGAAGGCGATGGAGTAGATGAGCCAGGCCAGGTAGGCGAAGGCGAACTCGCCCGCCGCCGCCGCCGCCCCCGGGCCGCCCCCCGGGCCTCCGGCGCCTCCGCGGCCCCCGCGCGCCTTGGCCCCGGCGGAGCCGGCCGGGTGGTGGTGCTGCGAGTGGATGTGCGCGCCGCCCGCCGCGCGCCGACGGCCCCGGCTGTTCTTGGCGAAGAAGATGGCCCAGCCGGCCACCACCACCAGGTCGGTGGCGATCCAGGAGCACCAGTACAGGTCGGTGACGGCGATGAGGTACAGGTCCAGCAGCCCGCCCTGCGCCAGCAGCAGCACCACGGACAGCGCCTGGTAGCAGCCGCCGCAGCCGCCGCAGCCCGCGGGCCGCCGGCCTCGCCGGGCGGGCGGCGCGGGGCGGCCGCCGCCGCAGCAGCACGAGCAGCAAGAGGCGCCGCTGCCGCCCCCCGCGCCGCCCGCAGCCGCCGCCGCGCGGCCCCCGGCGCCCCCGACGCCCCCGGCGCCGGCGCCCAGGCCCGCGGCCGTCATGCCGCCCGGGGAGGTGGGCGTGGAGGCCGGGGTGGCGGGGTCGGCGCTCGGGGCGCCCCCAGCGGCCGGGGGCCCCGCGACGCCCGCCGGCACCAGCGGCTTGTTGACGCTGACGCTGTCGTCGTCGTCCTCGCGCTCCGCTCCGGTGCTGCTGCTGCCCGGGGAGCCGCCGCCCCCGCCGCGCCCGCCGCCGCCCCCCCGGCTGGCGCTGGTGCTGCTGCTGCTGCCGCCCGAGCCCCGCCCGGCGCGGGGGGAGCCGCCCCGCAGGAACAGGGGCTGCGCCCGGGCGGCCGCGGGGCGAGGCGCGAAGGAGCCGGACGAGGACGAGACCGAGCGCGGGTGGCCGAGCGCCGGGCGCATTGTCCTCCGGGGCCGCCGCCGCTCCCTGCCCGCCACCCCCGCGCTGGCGGGGCGGCCGCGGGAGTCGGACCCGGTCGGGCAGCCGCGGGTCGGGACGGAGCGCGGGGCCGGGCGAGCCTGGTCCCGGGCGGCGGGAGCGGGGATTGGCGGCGGCTGCACCGGCGGTGACGGCGGCGCGGCGGGCGCGGGGCGGGGGCGGGAGGCGGCTGCGGGGAAACCAGGACTGGATCCGGGAGGCGGCGGCGGCGGTGGGGAAAGCCCGGCTCGCGGACCCGCGGGCGCAGAGGGGCGCGGGGTGGGGGCTGCAGGGCGGGGGGCGCGGGGGGCGGGGCGCGCGGCGGGCCGGGGTCGGCGCCGGAGACCCGGAAGCGCGCGGGTCCCCGCGAGGCGGGCGCGCGGGCGGCTGGTGGCCGCGTTCCTCCCGGCGGGAGTGTCCTCGCTGCCCTGCGGCCCCTGCGCCGCCCCGCGCCCGTGGCGCCCGCCTCCCCGCCTCGCCCGAGCGCCGTGAACACTAAGGGGAGTCGGGCTGTGTGGCTGACCGGACCCCGGAGGAACCGCGCAGACGGGAAGTCCTCCCCGTCCCGGAGCCTCCGCCGGGGCGTCTGGGTCGCCGCCGCCGGACTCGGTCCCCACGTCGCCCCACTCTCGGCTAGAAGGCAGGACGGGCAGTTAGTTACGCCTTTAGCCTTTGGGCCAGAAAACTTCTCTAGAGCCTGAGGCTCAAAAGCCAACTAAAGGTGAAGTTCACGTCTAATAATACAAAGGTCCAGCCACGCAAAGCCAGGCCCGGAGCTTCCCGCCCGCGCCCTTCACCGGACCCCAGACTCACCCCGGGCTGGGCCTGGCTGCGGCCTCACCTGCGGGGAGAGGCTCAGAGGGAGGCTGGGCGGTTGGCTGCCAGGCCTTGTCACCCAGCCTGCCAGGTGAGCAGGGGTCAGTTTGAGGTGGACCTTTCTCCAGCCTCCAGGAGGCCGGTCTGCCTAAGGTTAGAACTCACAGCCCCAGGATGGCCATCTGCCCTCCCTTCCCCACCACACACACAGCCTTGGAAAAGGCCCAGGTCACACCAGGCAGAGCTGGGCGGCCAGTGGTGAGTGGTGAGCCCTGGGGCGGGTACCCGGCTCTGCATGAGCGTGTCTGACCTTGGACTCATCATTCCCCCTCGTTCTCCACTGTGAAAGGGGCCAATATCCACCTTAACACGCTGCTGGACCAAGAGGGGTCAAGTTCAACCATGTTGGTTCATGTCTCAACCTCCCAGGGGACATGTGGCCAAGGCAGAGGTCACGGGTAACCGTTTCCCCGGCGGCAACCCTTCCTGCGGCCACAGTCAGTTCTGCCTCCCCACTGCTTTGCTTTAGGTGGGGGGTGGCTCCCCAAGAGCAGCGGGGGACACTCAGCTCTGTCTCGGGCGCCGCAGCTGCCCACATGGGGCGTGGACATAGCCTGCACTGGCGTGGGCACCGCAGCAGGTCCAGCGGGGGCCAGGGCTGAGCTGCTCCAGGCTGGGCTGCAGGCTGCCAACTGCTATTGGAGTGATTATAGGGGTTTCCTCGCTCCCCTGGAAAACACCAGCCAGCGGCTACCCTGACCCTTACTTAGCCCAAGACCTCCGCTCACGTGAATGAAGACGAAGGCAAAGCCCTGGGCTCCTGAGAGGAGCGGACACTCTGTCCCCTGCAGGTGCCTCCCTGAGCACACGTTTCCTCCCTGGTGACGTGTAGCGGACCTTCCAGGCTGGGACACGTCCTGTCGGTCATTCAGGTTCACTTTTTCCGGGTCCGAGGCCTTGAATAAAAAGACCCCAGAAGGCCCTGGCCAGGTAGCCCAGTTGCGCGGAGCGTTGTCCTGATGCCCCTAGGTTGTGGGTTCGACCCCCAGCCAGGGCACATGCAGGACTCAACCGGTGATGCATGGGTGGGTGGGACAACAGACCAACGTTTCTCTCTCTGTCTCGTCAATAGGAAATATTTTTAAAAGACGGCAGATAAAAAGGATGAGAAAACAGGGTACTCAATAGACTAAGTGGCTAGTCTGAGTCCTAGAGGGTTTTTTGCTCCTTTTGGGCTGGGTTTTTCTAACCTTCTGGGCAGACACACGGCTTTGCTTCAGCCTGGAAAGGGCTTGGCAAAGATGCAGCTGGAGAAGGAAGACAGAAGGTCTCCTGTATAAAGTGAGTACAGACACGTGGAAGGCTCCAGAAGTTGAAGGGCGCAGTCACTGAGCTCCTCATTCATTGGCCCCTCGCGTCCACGCTGTTATCTTACGTGCGATAACCCGAAACGGAGAGACAGTTGGCCCATGTCACCCCGCTGGTTAAGGGCGGCATCCGGGCTCCATCCAGAGTCCTGACTCTCAGTTTGGTGCTCTTACCCACCCACCCCTGCTCCTCACCAGCTTCACAGGCACCCCAGGGTGCAGGGGTGAGCCAAGCAGGTTTGAACCCCCACCCCAAATGTTAAGTGTTGGGCGCTGGGCATGCCTCGTTTGGAGACCTAATACTGGCACAGAAAGGTCAAGGGGTCCCTGCCTCCTGGGGCAGCAGCGGGACGGGGAGGGAGAGGAGCCCCCAGTCACTCAGCAGCACCAAGAAACTCAGGGGCCTCCCAGGACTGAGCTGAGGCCCCGTCCTGACGTCCCAACGGATTCGTCCTCTCTGTCAGTCGTCACTGCTGCCTCCCACCTTCCCGGCAAGAACGAAGGGCCGCCCACGGGTGGAAAGGCAGGTGTGCGGAGACTCACAGGCACATGGACGGGAGGCCCCAGCAGGGCCCCCTGGTGCTTGGTCAGTGGTCGGTCACCAGGGAGGCCGGGGAAAGTGCCGGCAGCAGCTGAGTTGGCGAGGCTTTGGACTGTCTGGAACTTGAGCCCCCGCTCCTGCTGCAATTTGCCTTCCTTTGCTCCCTGGTGCTGGGCTGCCCCCTGGAACTCAGGGCGATGCCCCCCCAGCATAAAGCAGGAGCCCCAACATCAGTGCCCGGGGCCAGTCCCTGCACTAAGTGTGGGGGTCCAGAGACAGGGAAAAAGATGCCTAGTCTGGGGGGGAGACAGACGTGGAAACAGTAATTGTTATAACGTTTAGGGCCACATATTTGACCCTCAAGTGCCAGGAGGAGAAGCAGCTGGAGACGGGACCGGCGGAGAGGGGGCCTCGCGTGCCAGGCTGAGCCCGGACTGCAGCCTGAGAGGCGGGGAGCCCGGAACCCGGGGCCGTGACACAGACGGGTTTGCTGGCCGGTCATCGGCTGTGCGGGAAAGCTGACCGCTAGGGCGAGAGGGAGGGAAGGCGGGACCAGGTCCGAGTGCCAGCGGTGCCGTCTGCCAAACACGCAGCTTCCCAAAGCTGCTGGATGAAACCTAACGGTCTCTTTTTATGTGCTAATTTTTGTATCCTCGCCCAAGGACGCTGCCGTTGCTCTTAGAGGGAGAAAGGGAGAGAGTGAAACGTGGATGTGAGAGAAGAACAAGCAGCTGCCTCCACGAAAACGTGCTTACAGGAACGTCAGTGGACATAAGTGAATACTCAAACCCCAGCTCCTCCCCTGCTAGCCATAGTCCGCGTGCTCAGGGTCCCGGTGGCCAGCGCAGGGCCTCTCAGGAGCTGCGCGGGTGGGGACCCAGGGGTGTCCTCCCCGCCAGGTTGGCCCCAGTCGCTTCCGGTCACCACGCGGGCTCCCTCTCCCAGAGGCCTGAAGACAAGGGGAGCTGCTGGGCTCACCCCCCGAAGGGGAGGGAGGGGCCGGGGGGACCGCACCCCACATCAGGCGGGGAACGTCCCACACGTTTCACTCCTGTTCCCAAGGGCTGTCTTGCCTATGGTGCGAACCCTTCATCCGCCAGCCGCACAGGGAGTCACCGTCCCGTGGCCAAATGTTCGAAATGTGACAGGGCTGGGTTCAGGATGGAGAGACCAGGGTGCTTTGTCCCCTTCTGTTTGGGGGCTCAGGAGCTGTTCAGGAGCCAACAAAGGGGGAGTCAACAAAGCCAGACGCAGGTGTTAGAAAGGCCGGAGGACGTGCCCTCCCCTCTTCAGAGAGAGGCCCCGGGAGCTAAGGCCACCCCGGGCGGCGTGACCCAGGGGCGCAAGTCAGAGTGGGCGGGACGGGGCGGGTGGGGAGGCTTCCAGCCGGACCCTCTTCTCCGCCTCCCAGAAAAGAAACCACGACGCCAAGGCTGTTGGAAGCAAGCGCTGAAGAAGCCTGGAAGCCGGCGCTGAAACTCCGCCAACACCCCGGCAGTTCGCACCCCGAGACGACCCGCCCACCCCGGAACCCGAAAAAGCTGCCAACAGCCGGAGCAGAGGAGCAGGCGGCCCACGCGGCCCAGCCGGCCCACCCCGCAGAGCCGGGGCAGCGACAGAGGAGGGCGGGAAAGGACCTGCAGGCAAGATGGTTCACACGCCCTCCCAGCAGCACCCGGTTGCCACGGCAACCCCAGCTCTGCAGGGGTCCTGGGCGCCAGCCTGCTCCCCGCAGGGCAGCGAGAGGGGTCCCGCCACTGGGGACACCCTGGAAGTGTCCCTGTTCCGACTCCACCGCCCGATGGTAGAGCTTTGTTCCCAGAGCATAATTTTACGGTAACTGCGGGCTTCCTTCCTTCCGTTCAAATTGGTTTACAAAGTCGTTTGGGTTCTGGGCTCACTTGGCTCTGTCAAGACCCAGGAGGGCCCGGCTGGGGTGGCTCAGTGCCCTGAGCACCGGCCTGAGGACCCAAGGGTGGCCCGTTCCATCCGCAGGCCGGGGCCCCAGCTGGAGGCGTGTGAGGGGCAACCACACATGGGTGTTTCTCTCTCTTTCTCCCTCCCTTCCCCTCTGTCTAAAAATCAACAAATAAAGAAACACAGGAAGGTCGTCTTTTTATTCATTCTGGGGCTGGGCTGAGGAAACTTGGGGGTCTCGGTGCCCCAGGGTCAGCCGGCAGGGGGAGCAGAGCTGTCCACCACCTGCCCCGCAGGAAACCAGACCCGGAGGGGACGGGCGGTCACAGGGCCCACGGGACAGGCCGGCCACCAGCCGTCTCTGCGGTGTGGACCCAGGGGCTCCCCGAGCCTCCACGTTGATTTCCTGTCCCCAGTCGCTGAGCGGCGGGGCGCCCCACTGCACTCCCCCCACAGCTGCAGCGCAGGGGACAGTGTGGGCAGGAAGGAGGGGGGTCCATCCCCGCATCAGCTCGGAGACCCAAGTTCCCTCCGGCGGGTCCCCTCGGTGACGGACATTGGACACGCGGACTGACACGTGACCTCCCCAGGGCCTGTGTGGTTGCCATGGCGTCACTGCGAGGAGGGCGCTGGGCAGAGGGGCGGCCCTGCTGCCTGGTCCCCACGCGCTGGCTGAGGGGACCCCTGGTTCTGTGAGGCTCTCCCAGTGCGGACAAGTGCCTGGTTCAGAACGCTTCTGAGGTGTCAGCTGGCAAGACTGTCCCCAGCCCAGTGGCTCAGATCACAGACAGGGCCCTCGGGCAGCCAGGGCTCCCCCAACATCACCCCAGTGCAGCGCCTCCTGGGTCCCATCGCTGGGCTGTGCAGGCAGCTGCCCACCCGGCGCGCGTCCCACCCGCCTCCCTTCTGCACACCTGGTCCTGCGGGAGCCCATGCGCCCGCCCCGCCCGTCCTGCCCGCCCCAGCTCCTGTGCCCTCAGCTGGGGCCCATCAGCCTTCCGGGGAAGGTGCTTAAAAAGACCGTCACCGGTCCTCCTCCCCCTCGGGACGCGGGCGAGGCCGGAAGTGCGCCGGGCAGACGCGTGCACTGAGCTCGGTGGGCGAGCACCCCAGGCCTGGACAGGACCTGAGCCCCTTCCCAGCCTCAGGGCCCGGCTCTGCGCTGCCCACTGTTTCCGAGAAGCACCACCTGCGTCTTCCAGCCGCTCAGCCAGACTCGGTCACGGGCGACTGAACAGAGGCCTCAATGGCTCCGTCCGGGCCCAGCTACACGGCGGGAAGGAGCGCTGTTGTCTGAAGTGGGGAGCCCTGCAGCGGCCCCGGACATTCGGGGTGGAGCGGCCTGCAGCAGGGTCACGAAAGCCCTTCATTTCCCCCCCGAGACACCAGCTCCCGCGCCCCCTCCCGCCTCACAGCCTCGGCCTCACCTCCCACTCCCAGCCCGGCAGTGGGAAGAGGGGGACGCCCGGCTTCGCCCCAGGACGGCTGGGCAGAGCTGGCAAACCCAGGAGCCTGGGTTTCCACCCGGGAGGAGGGAAACCCTGGTCCCTGCGGGAAGAGCTGCTTCCTGTGGACCCGGCGAGGGCGGGAGCTTCCCCTTTGCACTCGGGCAGGTGCCACCGCCTGGCAGAAGGCGCTGAGGCAGCCGAGGGGGGACCCCCACCCACTGAGCTGCTTCACAGAGGTGAGAACTTACTAGGGTCACTTTAATTACAAAAATAAGCTCCAGCACGTCTGGGGTAGCACAGTACAAGGTAGAGTCTGAGCAGCATTATTGCACACGGCCTCCTTCCTCCAGAGGCCCCTCCGGACGAGGGACCGAGGCACAGAGGTGCAGGGACCCGGCGGAGGGCAGACAGGAGAGGCCCTGGTTCTGCCGCCAGCACCGCTCTGGGCTGCCGCCCGCAGGACGGCCGGGTCTTCCTCTGCGGGCGGCCGGGGAGCCGACGGACAGGGCACCCAGGGGTCCGGGCCAGGGCGGCACCAGGACCCACAGAGCCGCCGGTGCCGCCCGCCCTACAGAGCCCAGCCCTCCTTCTGGAAGACCAGCCGCACCGCCTCGTCCACGTCGCTCACGATGTGAGACGCCTCCAGCAGCCCCGGGCTGACGCTGAAGTCCCGGTGCCCGTGGAACGGGGGCTCCTCTCCCCACGGCTCCCGCTCTGCGGGCCCCGGCGCCCCAGGGGTGTACACGCCGGTGCACACCAGGATGGAGGTGCAGCTCCGGGTGGCCGAGGGCCGCTCTGCCGCGTCCTGCGTGTGCGTCTGCAGGTGCTGGTGGAACAGGTTGGCGCCGTAGACGTCGGACATCGGGTTATCCCTGGCCGGGCAGCCGAACCGGAAAAGACGGGGGAGGAAACCCAAGGTCAGTGCGGCGGGGCGCAGGGAGCGAGGACAGCGCGGGGCGAGGGGGCAGGCGCCGGCCGGGGACTCACCCGACAGCGTAGAGCCGGCGGATGGGGGCGGCCCAGCCCCGGCGCTCCGCCTGCCGCCGCAGCAGCTCCTCCGCGTACCGGTAGGTGAGGGTGCTGGGCTTGCCCACCAGGCCCTGGTACCGCAGCTCCCTGCCCGTCAGCTTGCGGTAGATGGTTTCCAGGCACAGCAGGAAGGTGCCGTGGCCAAACCTGCCAGAGGGAGAGTCAGCGGGCAGAGTCCTCCCCGCCGGCCACGCTCCCGGCAGCCCCTGTGCTCCAGGCCCGCCGACCACAGGTCGCAGTGACATTCTGGCAGAAATGACGTGTGCCATGGGCACGCTGGCCTGCTGGGGCCCCGCAGGGCTTGCTGAGCAGCACTGCTCTGCCCTGGGGGAACAGGCCCACCAGAAATACTCCCCGAGATCACTGTTCTCATTTCACAAGGGAGGAGACTGAGGCAGAGAGAGACCAAGTAACTTCCCACGGGGGCGGTGCTGGAACAGCCGGGACCTGGACCCCAGAAAGCTTCCGCTCTGCGTTAGGTTTGAGGGGGACCACTGCTTGTCATCCACCCTCCTTCCTGGGTGCCAACCTTCAGCTGCACCAGTGGCGGAAACCACGGTCCCTTCCTCCCTGCAGCTCCCCGCACGGCCGGCCCCCCAGGTCCAGGTGGGGCCCAGAGCGAGGCAGGAGCGGCTGGCGGGGCAGCAGCCCCACGAAGGCTGAGGCCTGGCCGCGTCCTCACCTGGGCATCTTGGCTTCCGCCATCCACAGGAGGTCCATGTTGCTGGCCAGGACAGGGAGGTGGGGGTAGGGCACGGTCGCGGGACCCGTCCCGGGCTCCCCGTGGCTGAGCAGCACGTCCGTGATCAGCTGCAGGCTGGTCTCCCAGCGCACCGGCTCCCCAAGGAGAAGCACCCCTAGAAAGCGCAAAGGCACAGGGGTGAGGACCCAGCCTGCACCCGAGGCGGCAGGAAGAGGCCCCAAGGGGACCTGCTGAGGCCGCCCAGCCTCGCACCTGGCCCTGCAGTGCTCCCCTGGCCGGGGCACAGCGGCCTGAACAGCCTGGAAGGGCCTCCACGTCTCCCCCAGGTGAGCAGAGCCCGGCCCAGGGCAGAAGCTCCCAGGGGCCCCTCCTGCGGTTGCTGCGTCCACCACAGGAGGTGAGAAGCGGCCGGCAGCAGCCGGGGCCCCACTCCTGCTGCCTGGGCTCCCTCCCCGCGCGGCGCTGGGCCAGGACCCTCAGCACCCCTCTCTCAACGGGGTGGGATGCAGTGAGGGGGCCCGGACCCCAGGGCCGACGGTGCCGGCTCTGCCCTGGCTGCGGGCCAGTTGTTTGCCCCCCTCGGCCTCAGCTGGGGGACGGGAACGGCCCACGGCGACACCTGAGCACCCGCCTGGCCTTGGGGCAGGTGAACCAGCCGCGGGCCCCTCCCTGAGCCTGAACCTAATTCCGCTCTGCGTGTAAACCCGACGTACTTGTTTGCAGTTTGGACAAACACTGGCTTTTCAAAAAAAATGTTAACTATCACGTAAGTCAAGAAAAAGCTACACTTTTTTTTTTTCTCAAAATTTTACCAGGCGTTACCCCGTTTTGCAAAATGACTTCCCTGACAAGTGTGAGCCAACCCTGACCCAGGTGCCACACACGCCCGCCACACCTGTCACACCTGTCACGTACGGTGGCTCCACCGCGCGTGGCTGTACCGTCCACGGCAAGACTGTTCATTCTGACCACAGGGTGAAGCCCGTTTCCTCACCCACACGCGTTCACCCCTCCCTGGCCCGACCGGGCGCGCTGACTAGTTCTACCCCGTGTGTGTTCAGGGACGCTGCCCAGGACCCTGCTCTCAGGCCGGAGGAGGGGACACGGCAGCAGCCCCGCACCCCGCGCCCTGCGCCCCACTGAGGGAGCCCTGCCCGCACCCCTCGCTGCTCCAACTGAGCTGCTCCGACCGAGCTGCGCGTCTGCACCAGCAGGCAAGTGCCGTGGGGAGGGGGTGCAGGACCAGCCCCCAGGGGTCGTGATGGCAGGTCCACGCCAGGACCTGGGGGCGTGTTCGATGGCCCGGGGACAACAGCCTGGACAGCCTGGCGGGGTCACTGCAGGGGGCTGAGGGGGCACCCGCCAGCCCAGCCGACCCAGCCCCACACGCAGAGACCCCTGTACCTTCGATGGCGGGGAAGTCGGTCCTCAGACGGGGCTGTGAGACAAAGAACAGGCCCGTCAGCTGCAGCTGCCCCCCACCCAGGATAACCCTGCTGGTTTGGGGGAGACACGGGCAGACAGGATGGAAGACCACCGTGTGGTCCGGGCCTGGCTGAGAAGCAAACGGGACTGAGGGAGGCAGGTTGTGAGGACGGGGGCCATGCTGGTCACGGGCCAGCGGGAGGAAAGGTGCCGGGCGGTGGAGGAGGAGGCTCGGGTGCCGCAGGCGCCCCCGCTGCTGGGGCAGGAGGCAGGCACGTTCCTGCCCCCAGGCTGCTCCAGTCTTGCTTCCGCCACCCACCCGCCATGACCTGCGGGAGTCACTCCGCTGTGGAGGCCTCCGCGCTGCCCTGACATGTCCCACCCACACGGTGGGCCCGCAGAGGTTCTAGGGCTCAAGGAAGCTCTCAAGGGCCGCAGAGTGCACCCCTCGGCGGGGAGGCCCCAGGGGAAGGAGGGCTACCTGCTCACAACACACTTCACACCTGCGAACATGGGTCTGACCTGAAACGTAGGCTATGTGACATCATACGTGACACACAGGGCTTACGGCGGCCACTCCCTACAGAGGACCCATGAGAGGCTGCGCCCACCGACCAGCGGAGAGAACATGGAGCCTGAGCTGCACCCACAGGGGCGCAGAAGACCCGGGAGCTGCTGCTTGTCACTTTGAGCGGCCAGGGCACCTCGGGACGGGGTGCAGCAGCGCAGAGACGAACGGGGGACCCGCTGGCAGCCGGGAGGGCTGCTGGTCCCATGGGTGCACACAGGGCTCCGCACGGGCTCAAAGTACAGGCAGCCTGGGGGGCGCCTCCTCGAGCCGCCGGCACGGGGGACGAGCCCGGGGCAGGGACAGGGCAGGGACAGAGCCCGGGGCAGGGACAGGGCAGGGACAGAGCCCGGGGCAGGGACAGGGCAGGGACAGAGGCCCGGGGCAGGGACGGGGCAGGGACAGAGCCCGGGGCAGGGACGGGGCAGGGACAGAGGCCCGGGGCAGGGACGGGGCGGGGACAGAGGCCCGGGGCAGGGACAGGGCAGGGACAGAGGCCCGGGGCAGGGACGGGGCAGGGACAGAGCCTGGGGCAGGGACAGGGCAGGGACAGAGGCCCGGGGCAGGGACGGGGCAGGGACAGAGGCCCGGGGCAGGGACAGGGCAGGGACAGAGGCCTGGCCGGGCCGGCTGCGCTGAGCAGCGAAGGCACAGGAGGCCGCAACTGCGCACAAGACCCCGCGCGCCGCCTCACCGTGGACTTGGGCCGCCGCTGCAGATCCACCATGTCGAGCACGGGGAAGGCCGCGCGCAGCTCGTCCACGGTGACCACGTTCCTGAAGCCCAGGCTGGAGCGAGGTCAGGGGAACAACGCTGCGCGGTTGGGGTGCATCTCCAGGGAGCAGAGCCAGCCCAGCCCCCGACAGGACGGAACCAAAGACGCAGACGGGGCCCAGCAGGAACGCCCCACTCCTGAGCCCGGCCAGCAGGCGGCCAGACCCCACCCGTCACTGGGCCGCAGCAGCACAAGAGGCACAGGAACCCCTGCCAGGCACGCGCTGCTGACAGCCCGTGACGGCAGCCCCTGCCGCAGCCCCAGCCGGCGCTCCCGACCGGTGACAGAACCAGCGAGCTGCCTTTTCAAAACGCGGACTGTGGCTTCTCTCTCAGAGCCAGCAGCCCAAGCCTCCCAGGAACCTGTGTTCTGAGGTGGTAGGCAGCCCCCCGAAACCACAGGCACAGGCACACAGGCACCTGAGGGCTGGCCTCCCTCCCTCCCTCGGGTCCCCCCCAGAGCAGCGAAAGGATACGCCCGGGCGTTTTCCACCAGGGGCCCCTGCCCGGACACCAGCATCCGCTTCCCGTGGTACTGGGAGAAGAGCTTCAGGGGGCTGTGGGAGAGGATGACCTGGTCCGGCTCCACCTGCGGGGAACCAGGGGGCAGGACACGCAGTCAGAGCAAGGGAAGGGGAGAGCTGGCCACTCCTCCCACCTGGAAAGGAGGGGAACTGCCCAGGACAGGACGTGGGGAAGCCCCCCAGGTCCTAGAAAGGCCCCGGGCGGGCGGGGCGCCCCGGCTGCAGCTGGGCTCTGGCCACACAACTCGGGGAGGACGCGCTGCCGGCCTTGCTGCTCCGGTCACGCCCCTGCGGAGGGCACAGGGCCTGTGTGCATGGCCTTGGCCACTGTCCCAGCAGCCTGCCTGTCACCTGGTCTTTCAGTCCTCAGTTCCCCTGAAGACCGAGCTTTCCAACGTTCGCACAATGGCAGGACACTTTTGAAACCCTCTCCGAAGCCACAGGGGCCAGTTTTGCTCCCTGCTTTCCCCCTGGGCCGGGGCTGCGGGCCCTCAGAGGGGCGCTGAGAGCGTGGTGTCCAGCCACAGCCACCGCAACACGGAGGAAGGGGCGTGTCACGGAGGGGCCCATGCAGCTTCGCGTGGGCCAGGAGGGGCTGCTATGGGGGAATGTCTCTTACTTAGGGGAGTCCCGCGGGCATACGGAGATTTTGAAGAACGCACCCCTTGCTTTCTAGGGGTGGACAAGTGGAGAGAGACACCCTGACGCCCAGGACAGAAATGGTACAGGCAGCAGGCTGAGCCAAGGCCACCCGCGGATTCCCACACTCAACACCCCTGTGCAAGCAACGACCTGGGCAGGAACCTTGGGCTGTTTTCCCAGCAGCTGAACCCAGGGGCGGGCGCTCCCACCCCACCCCCACCCGGGGGGGAAAAGGCTTCCCTGGGGCCTGGACTCCGTCTCCAGCGTCTGCTCACCTTGAAGCCCAGCAGGGCGGACAGCTCCTGGGCTTTGCCGCACTGTAAGGTGTTCCCAGCGTTGGTGACGAAGACCACGGGTGCCCGCAGCTGCCCCTGGGCGTCCAGCAGCCTGCGGAAGGCGTCCACGGCGGCGGGGATCACCCGGTGGCCCCGGACCAGCACGCCGTCGATGTCCAGCAGGAACCCGAAGGCGGGCGGGCTCTGCAGAGGGAGAGGAGAGCCGCCAGGGCCCGGGTCACGGGCAGAGCAGAGGGAGGGCCAGGCCCTTCACAAGCAGGCGCCACAGCGCGGCCCGTCGTGCAGGCCTGAAGCACAGAGTGAGGCCTTCTGACAGTGAACCCGGCCACGACAGAGGACTCCCTCTCGTACAAACACGTATGTATCTATGTACACACGTATGCACATACATGTGTCCTATGTACATGTATATATTAAAGGTTTTATTTATTTTTAGAGGGAAAAGGAGGAGAAAGAGAGGAAGGGAAACATTGATGTGAGAGAGAAACTCCCACTGGTTGCCTCTCGCACCGGAGGGGCCAGAACCCCTAACCCAGGCACGTCTCTTCGAAGGACGACACCCAACCAACCGAGTCGCGCTGGTCAGGGCTCATTTTTTTTTTCCTTTGTACTCACAGTTGTAGGCACAAAATTACTTTGCTAAAAATTATTTTTCTATCATTAATATGGAGAAAACTTTAAATTGGAAACCAGACATTCAAAATGTAATCCCTGCACTTTGACTCACCCAGTTACTGTTTTTGTCCCTTTGCTATTCTTGCTCGTCATGTAGCTACTACTGCACCTGGTATGTGCAATTTTTCATCATTCCTTTTGCGTGACATACAGTCTTAGGTGTTATAATAACTTTCATTTCCGTGCTTTAAACTTTTATTATAATCGCACACACACAGGTTAAAAACAAAAACAAATAGGTAGCCCTGGCCGGTGTGGCTCACTGGTTGGAGCATCGGTCCGCAAACCAAAGGGTCATGGGTTCAATTCCCTGTCAGGGCACATACGCAGGTTGTGGGTTGGATCCTGGGTCTGGCAGGCAACCGATCCGTGTTTCTCTCCCATCAATGTTCCTCTATCTCTAGCTCTCTCAAATCAGTAAATGTTATTTTTTTTTTAACTGAAAACATACCAAACCAATTCTAGATAAGCAAAGAGAGAGGAACCTCTAAGTAGTCCCTTCCTTTCAAACTAACCTTGAACTACATGCTGCAACCCGCTGAGCCACCAGCCAGGGCGGGTTGGTATGTTTCAAACAGCAGCAACCCTGGCTGGTGGCTCAGTGGACTGAGGTCAGCCTGTCAACCAAAGGGTCGCTGGTCCGATGCCCAGCCAGGGCACAGGCCTGGGTTGCGGGCCGGGTCCCCAGTTGGGGGCGTGGGAGAGGCAACCGCACATGGATGTTTCTCTCCCTCTCTCCCCCTCTGTCTAAAATACAAAGTTTAAGAAAATACCATCGGCATGACAATAGCACATTTCACTGTCTCCTCCCATCGCTTCCACATCTGAGATAACTTACTACACGCCAGTCACTGTGCAAAGGACTCCACATTGATCGTAAAAAGTGCCAAACACATGTTCTCGCAGAAACCGCGCCCAGTGAGGAAGACCCGTCACACAGGTTAGGAAACTGAAGCTTAGAAAACCAAGTCGTTTACCTTGGGGTCAAAACAGCCAATAAACGGTACAGGCAGAAGTCAACTCAAATGGTGGCACCCCTAAATTCTACGATGCACTTCATCCCTTCCTTCCCTTTTCCCAGTCAGAAAAGTCACCCCGAGGCACCCCAGGCCACAAAGACACCAGGACCAACACAATGGTGAAAATGATGGCAATCATCCCACCCGTTTATGTCTTCTCCGCTTACAGTCCTCTCCTCCACATCCCTCCAGGCTTCAGGCCCCGGCACTTTTCGCTCCAGTGCGGGTCACGACACTTCTCTGCTTCTCAGCTGCTCCACCAGCAAGACGGTGACGATGACGATGCAGCTATTCAGAGCCACAACCCGACACCTGACTGTCCTTTGCAGCTTGTCCCTTAGCCTCGCTGAGAACCAGGAGTTGCTCACCAAGTAGCTGTGGAAACTGTACGGACTAAGGATGTTCTTGCGAAGCACTTACACTAGGGCCTGGCACCAAGTACTGTGTGGTTTTTAAGTAAGTCGTTGACTTAAGACGCACCCGCGGGGGGCTGCGAACCGCCATCCCAAGCGCGGCGCTATTTCACAGAACCTGCGGGTTTGGCAGCAACTTGGCTCCAGCGGGACCCGGGGCGAAAGCCCGGCCTGTCTGGGCAGGTCCCCGCACGTGGTCGGCGACCTTTTGAAAAGGTTGCTAAAAACTTAACTCCGAACGTCAGCGTCCTCACCGACCCCAGGCTCAGCCAGTACCACGCCCGCCCCGGTCCCTCCCTCCGGCGACCCCGGCGGCTCTTCCCTAGTGAACCCACCGCCCCCGGCGCCCCGCCCCCCAAAGGCACGCTGTGTCCCGCTGTCCCCCGCAACTGAGTCCGGCTGTCCCCCGCAGCTGCAGGCCGCAGGGCCGGCCGTCAAGGGCCCTCGAGTCCCCGTCACGAGCACCCGGGGGCCGGGACGCAGGAGATGCGGGGCGACCTGGGGACCCAGGGAGGCGATCGGCCCCCGGGCGCTCGCGGTGCGCGTGTCGGGGCTTCTGATGTGGGGGTTCGGCCGGGGCCACACGGTTCCCGGCCCAGCGCCCGCGTCCCGGATGCGGAACACGCGGGGGACTCGCTCAGGCCGGAGCCCAGCGCCCGCAGCCCGCTGTCCAGTCGCGGCCATTTCCCGGGAGGCGGGCGCTCCGGCCTCCCCACAGGCCCCGCGGACCGGCTCACCTGCGCGGGGCCCTCGGCGAACCCCCTCCTGGGGCGCAGGCTGCGGAACCCCGCGGCCGCGCGCGCCCCCCACCGCCAGATTCCGGGCGCTGCCCGGACCGCCGCGAAGACGCCCCGAAAAGCCATCTGGCCACCGCCTCCGCGCACCGCGCCTGCGCGCCTGGCGGCCGCCTCCACCAAACAGCCAATCAGCGGCCGGGCGCCCACGGCCTCCTGGGAGCTGTAGTCCCGCGTGCGTGGCCGGGGAGGGGCGGGTCTACGCGCCCAAGTTCGCGCGCCCACTGCGCGCTTTCTCGCCTGCAGAGCCGGTGGGGACCCTGCAGCGGCGCTTCCGCCCTCCTGCGCGGGCCCCAGGGGCCTCGGAGCAGAGCCGGCGCGGTCCTGCCACCGGCGCGCGGGTGCCACCTCGATGGCCCGGCCTCTTGGGGAGCTGCGGGGACGCCGCGCGGGCGAGGACCTGGGCACCCTGACCATCATGCATCCTCAGCGCGACCCCCGCCCTCCGGCTCGGGGGACTAGGTCGCGGGGCCTAGAGGAGCGTGGAGTGTTGTGAAGGCGGCACTCGGTCACTGTTGTCAGGGGCCAGAGCCAGAGACCACCTGCAGGACAGCGACAGCGAGCATCCCAGATGGAGACCTCCGGGGGAGGGCAGCGTCCCAGCCCCACCGCGGGAGGGGGTGGCGGGGTGCGCACACCAGCCCCCGCCCTCCCAGCCTCAGGCGCTGTCGCTGCTTTGCTTGGACGCTCCGGGCGGGTCCGAAGGGCAGAGCAAGGATTTCTGCGCCTCTGCACACCTGCCATTTTGAGTCTGTTGTGAGCAGCTGTTCTGAGCGTAGTAGGGCGTTTAGCAGCGTTTCTGCCAGTAGATCCCTTCCTGCACCTGCAACAACAACCAGAAATGTTTCCATGCGTGCCCAACGATGTCTCGGGGGGCACGTTGCTGGTGTCGAGACCCTCTGGGTTGGACAGTCCACTAAGCTGAGTTAGATGGGGAGAGTGACCAGAACACCAGAACCCCCCGTTCCTAAACGCTGGGCTCCCCAACTCGTGAGAACCCCCAGGAGCAGAAGCTGAGCTCCTCGGGCTGCCCTCTGGTCCCCCCATCCCTTCCCAGCAGTGCAGGAGCTCCCGTCCTCTCACTTGTACATGAGGAAAAGCTGTTAATTTCTTTATAACCCGGGAGTAGGGAGGCCTTTCTGTGAGTCAAGAGTCAGGAGCATTAAATAATAATAATAAAATAAAAAGATGGAGCCCTGGCATGGCTCGGTGGTTCCGGCATCGTCCAGCACGGAGAAGTTTGTGGTTTCCATTCCTGGTCGGAGCCCAGGCCTAGACTTCGGGTTTAGTCCCCAGTTGGGGTGCATACTGGGTGTCCCCCCCCTTCTTCCCTTCCCCTCTCGGATCAGGGAGTGTGTCCCTGGGTGAGGATAAAACTTAATAAAGGGAAAGGAAAATGAATACATATAATAACGTTTGAAAACAATCCAGGTGCCTGCCTGCAGGAGCCTTGCGAATTAAACTGGAGTGTGTTCCCAGTTTGCAGAAGTCCTTCGGAAGTACCAAAATGGGAAGATTTCCTAGGACATACGGTTAAATAAAAATGTCGGAACAGCGCGGAAAACGTGCTGTGTTAAATCAGAAAGGGGGAAAGGATATTTATACTTGCATTCGTGTATTTTGCATCAAGAAACCAGAGGTGGTGGGAGCAATGGGCTGGGCGGGAAAGAAGATGGGAGGATGGAGGGGTGGGCGGAGACGTTCCACTGTATCCCTTTTCTCTCTTTTAAGCAGTTTTTTGAAATGTGTTTGTATCGCTACTTAAAATGTTTATTCCAATATAATAAAAATGTAAGACCCATGATGGCGCTGCTCCCCCGCCCTGCACCACGTCCTCTAAGTGCCGCAGACACGACGGGCCACAAACTTCCTGGTCAGAAGTTGGATCTCCAAGCGTCGCCTCCCTGAGAGTCGTTCTCGGCGGTGGCCGCAGGCGACAGCAGAGCCCGCGGGAAGCCGCCCGGGCGTCTGCGGCTCCGCGCGCGGCCGCCAGGGGTCAGCAGCGCCCCGCCGCCCGCCGGTCCGCGCCCCCGAGGCTCCGCCGGGAGGGTCCCGCGCGCGCTCCCCTCGCCATTTGCTGGGCGCAGGCGCTTGTCTCGCGGGTCGCGCTAAATGGCAGCCCCTAGGTCCCGCAGGGCCACCGCGGCCGTCGCAGGCGGGGCTGCCGATGGGGCGGGACCCGGACAAAGGGGAGGCCCGGGAGGCGGGGGGCGGGCAGGAAACTGAGGCCGTTTCCGGGGCTGGGAGCCGCTTAGTCCGCAGGGGTCGGTCCGGCCCGGGGGGAAGCCGCTGCCCAGGGGTCGGGGCCTGCCTGCCCCGCGGAGCGACGAGGGCGCCGTCGGAGGGGTGGGGGCTGGGGCTCCCCGGGCCCCCCGGAACCGAGACCCCTCCCCGGCCCGCGCTGGACGGGACTCGCCGGGGTCAGGCCCCTCCGGCCTGCGTGGAGCCGCGTGTCCCAGGGGCTCAGCGGCGACCTCAGGCGGCCCCCAGCTCCTCCGACAGCCCGCAGCCTGCGGTCGCCGCGCTCCCGAGGGCTGCCAGACACCCAGCAGCCCCCCTGCCCTACCCAACAGCCAGAGAGCGAAGGACAAAAAAGACTTTATTTTTTAAAGATTTTATTTATTCCCAGAAAGATAGGAAGGGAGAGAAACAGACATCCATGTACGGTTGCCTTTCACCTGCCTCCAGCTACAGACCTGGCTGGAGACCTGGCTCGCAACCTGGTCATGTGCCCTGGCTGGGAATCGAACCAGCGACCTGTGGGTTTGCAGGCCGGCGCCTTATCCACTGTGAAGAAAACATTTTTAAATGGATCGTTAGAGAGAGGGAATGTTGATTCGTTGCCCCACTTGTTTATTGATGCACTCGTTGGTTGATCGCTTGCGCGTGTGCCCTGACCGGGGATCAAACGGGCAACCTTGGCGAATGCGGATGGCGCTAATCGACGTTAATGGACGCTAATCGATCCCCCACCCCCACCCCGGCCTTGCCTGGGCGGGACAAGGAAGGTGATGTGTTTAGGATGATGGCTACTTAAAGCAACATAAGTGCGATGATGGGGAATACATCACCAGAAAAGATTTATAATCTAGTACGCAAACAGTTTTGGTCTGTAGATACGGTTATGTATTGTATCACTGATCCTTGAGTGATCAGCATCAGACTTTCAACTCTTGCCCTTGGGAAAAGGGACACGTTGGAACTCTGGAGGAGGTGGCTGAGCCCTGCGCTGGTCAGCTTGGAAAATCCAACAGGCGTGGCCTGCGTCCTGCGTGAGGTCCTGTGCGCGGGGAGACCCTGCTCTGCTCGCAGCTGGACACCTTCGGGTCGTGTCCTATTCAGTCTTCTCGTCAGTGCTGACGAGGTCGCGCATGGAGCCGGGTGCCCGGGGCACATGGAACCACAGTGTGTGCTCACATGGGCACCCAGTCTGGTGGGAGGGAGACCATGTCCCCAGAAACAGACATAAAATTACAAATTGTGGTAAGTCGGGAAGGACACGCGCAAGGTGTCCTGAGAGACGCCCCCAGGTCTGGGAATGAGGGAAACACAGGTGCTGAGGAAGCTGTCTAGGCCCACATGGAAAACAAGAACCGTCCAGGCGGAGGTGGTGAAAAAAGACTATTTTGCAGGACAGAGGCTGGGCCGTCTGAGGGACAGAGGACGGGTGTGGCCAGGCCTGGGGGGCGGGGGTCAGAGGGGGCCGGAGGGGCATCAGATTCAATGGCTCTGGGGAGACATCGTGGTTTCCCGAGTGCACTGAGCTACAAGCCATGGAGTAACTTGAACTCGTTTGAAGTGAACATTCTTTTTCTAGTGATTGATTTTTGGAGAGGGAGGCTGGGAGAGACAGAGAAACATGGATGTGCAAGAGAAGCATCGACGGGTTGTTGCCCCAATTGGGGATCCAACCCGCAACCTTCTGGTGTGCAGGACAACGTTCCAACCGAGCCATGCTGCGGAGAACTAACTTGACTTTATTTTACTTTATTTATTCATTAAAGAGATTCATTCATTTTAGAGAGAAGGATGGGGAGAAAGGAAGAAAGGGACAGTAACGCCCTGGCTGGTGGCACAGTGAATAGGAACCCGTCTGCGAACCCAAAGGTCGCTGGTTCGATTCCCAGCCAGGGCACAGAACCAGGTTGCAAGCCAGGTCTCCAGCTGGAGGCAGGTGAAAGGCAACCACCATGGATGTCTCTCTCCCTCTCTCTGCCTCTCTCCCTTCCCCTCTCTCTGGAAATAATAAATTTAAAAATCTTTTTAAAAAATCGCACGGGTTCAATTGATCAAGGGTGTGAGATGTTACTGGGAAACGTGGGGCCTTGCTAATCTTCACACGGCCGGGCTTTATGAAGAAATGGGGGTGGAGGCCACACTGGGGTGGGTTCTGGTAACCCTGAAAGGGGAGGCAGTCTGTGGGGGCCGCAGAGGTGAGGGGTCACGCAGGGCTGTCTCATCGCCCGGGCTCCCTGGCCAGGTCGGCGACAAACTCATCCCATCTCTCTGCCCAGGCTTCCAGGGCGGCCTTTTTCTCCGAGTCCAGCAGGGCACTGTACCTGCAGGAGAAGAGGGGCCCCGGTCAGCCCTGGGGGAGGGGGTGGCGGCAGGGCAGGAAAGGGGGGACTCTCAGACGTTCCCCCCCAGTCCACAGAGACAATGTGGAAAAAATAGACCTTCAGGCCCCTGCCCCAAAGCTGTCTGGGAAGCAAACATGAGCCGCGGGATGGAAGAGGCGGGATGGGGGTGTCTGACAAGTGCCCGGGCCACTCACCTGATAGAGTTTATGGCCAGCTGTTTGAGGGTCCTCAGGTCGGCCTGCATCCCACCGATGCCCATGAAGACCTCGTAGAAATCGTGCGACAAGCCTTTAGCCCCGAAGACACCTGGGTCGTCCGAGCTGACCACCATGGGGTGCCCCGTGGCCATGAGGACAGCAGCAGGGTGGTTTCTCAGGTCGGACACCAGTTTCAGAACCTGCCCAGGAGGCCAAGGAGAAGGACGCACCGTGACCCGCGCAGTGGTCCCAAGGAAGGTAAGACCGGGAAGCGCTGTGAGCTTCTGTCTTAGACCCTTTGCTGTTCTGAGCATGGGGGTCACTTCTGGGCAAAGTGCTACCATGGGGACAGATTGTCCTCAGACTGCGCCCGATCTCCCACTGCATCCCTAGCACACGCACCCGTTCACTCCCGTCCTGCTCAGAGCGCGTGCTGACCGGAGAGAGACACAGCCACTCGCGCGTGGGGGCAGCCGCACCCACGGCCCTGCGCTTCCTGGCTGCCCTCAGTGTCCCGTTAGCTTTGTCCACAGCTTTGCCCCGAATTCCACCCGCCGTGTAGCCTCATTGTCGTGAATGGTGCAGGCAGGGGGTCACTCCTAAACAGCTTTGCTAGGTCGGGTGGGGAGGCGTGCGGGAAGCCAGGAGAGAAGTGAGTTCAGGAGAGACTCCCCGGGAGGAAGTCTGGGAGTCAGAGCGGAGGCTGGGGTCAGGGGGAAGGTTGCGAGCTGGGTGAGCCCATGGGTCACGCTTACCTGATTGGAGATGGGGCAGACTTCTACGGGAATGTCCTTCTTCCCGGAGTCGGTCCAGACTGCTGGGTGCTTGGTCAAAGCGAACCCGTGGCCAATCCTGGTGGAGTTGAGTACCAGGGCGTCCAGGAGGTTCCCATCAACGGGGGTGCCCTGCCAGTCTAGGGAGAAAGGGGGAGTCTTCACCACCATGGACTTGACCGGCAGGTCACCCTCGGAGGGAGGCTCCAGACCCCCCACCCAGGAAGAAAAGGAAGGTGGATGAGCATCGATGCACATGTTTCCTTAGTTATGATGGGCCTTTGTCTTAGGAAAATATAGTATCTGAGGCCTGTCCCGAAACTATCAGCCGTGCGAACTTTAAATTATATTGACGTTGGCTTGATACTTGATCCGGGACAGGCCTTCGTGGGTAAGTGCGCGTGTATTACTAGGTATGAATATATGCAACAGAGTGGGGGGTTGAAACGTGTTGTGGATGGAACGAGGATACTCTGTAGCAAAAATTGGGTTTCAAGCCCTGGTCTATGTGACCCCGTAGTCCGTATGCTTTCTTTCCATGGTTTGGTTGTTTCCAGAGCTATTTCCTGGGAACTTTAGGTTTATAATCTGTACGACACTGTGTTGCAGGCTCCAGCCATATAATGATTTGCGTGTACCGATGGTATTTTACACCTTTTAACAGGACTCTTGGGACAACAGCGATGGCAGGAGCGCAGTGGACAGTGGGAGCAACACGTGGCAGATGCGATTGGCTGCTTCTGTCCCCACGGCCCCCACGTTGCCTGCCTGGTGGCCAGGCCCACGTTAGAGGGTGGTCCTGACCCTCCCCGCTTCCCTTGCAGCTAGGAGAGCCCTCAGGCTGGCGTGTGGGCTTATGGGTAGGAGCCTCTGGGGCTCCTACGTGCGAGTGGGTGTGCCTCTCTTTCGTCTGTACTCGCTCTGAACACATTTTGTGCTTCATGGGATGTGGCCATGCCTACAGGTGCCTACAGGTGCCTTCAGCACCCACATTTGGGGAAGGTCAACCTTTGGGCCGATCCCATGTTACAGCGTCAAGTGATTTCACAGGTGTGATTGATTTTCCCAACTGGCCCACTGGGTCTTCAAGGTGAGCAAGCCCTGCCCCCTCTCCCCGGAGCATTCTTCAAATCTCTTAGGATGGCTGCCATCCAGAGGGACTTGAAATGTGAAGAAAAAGGCCTTTTCTCCAAGAGAGGGTCTCCCAAAGCAAGGTGGAGGCCCGGCTGTGAACTCCAGCCCCGGAGACTCTTCTCCCGTCTGCGTCCTCCCGGGTGGCCGGGCCGCAGGGGCACCCGCAGTGACCTTCTCTCCCGCTCTAGGCTCCCCGGGGTTCCCTTTGATCTGACATTGCAGCCAGGATCTGGGCCTCCTTTTGCGTAGCGTTTTCACACTTTAAGGATTGGAATGTGGAGGTGGCTGAGAGGTGACCAAGCTCTTGAATTCCGCGTGGGGGTGGATGGGGGGTGGGCATGTGGAGCTCAGGGCATTTCAGAAACCCCAGTGGCTGCCCACTTGGGCCACCCAGGACGTCCTCCTCAGCCCTGAGCTGATGGGTGGGAACAGGACCCCCTGAACGCCCCTCACAGGGTGTGACCTCGGGAAGGCGGGCGGGTTAACCTCTCAGGCACCAGTCACTCTAGAAAGTGCGGATTATCAGGACAGGCTCACATCGGGGCTCCGCAGCTCCCCCCTGGACCATCTATACCGTGTGTGGAGCCCTGAGCCCTTTGTGAAATGAGGACGGGGGTGAGTCTGGAAGAAGGCCCAGAAAGTGCCTGGCTCGGCCTTCGTTCCGTCGGGACTGCTCCAGGGATGGACCCCGGCTGTCGGGATGAAACCAGACAGTGCCTGGCACGGACCAGTGCGCCCCTCCCGTCCACCACCTCCTCTGTTCCACGAGGCTCACCTGTCTCTCCGGCATGAAAAAAGTAGGGCAGTTTAATGCCATGTGAGGCAGGAGTCATCAGAGCCTCCCTGTAGTAGGACAGGGGGTGGCCAGTGTCCTCACGCCCCACCTGCAGGACAGAGAGGAGGGGCGTGGCACGGCCTGCGGGGTCTGTGCCTCGCTTTGCTGGTGGTGCCCCTGCAGCCCGGGGTGAGTGCTGGCCTGCCCACCAAAGGGTCGCTGGTTTGATTCCCAGTCCCGGCACCTGCCTGGGTTGCAGTCCAGGTCCCCGTTTGGGGGCGCACAAGACCACACATTGATGCTTCTCTTCCTCTTTCTCTCTCCCTTACCCTCACTTTAAGAATAAATAAATAAGAAAGAAAACAAATACGGGTGTGCAATGTGGTAGGATGGAGTGCAGGTGAAACGGAACCTGCAAGCAGATCCCTGGAACACCAGCCACCTGTCCCCCTGCACCCCAGTTTCAGCAAGGAGTTGTCCATTACGGCCCTGGACAGACTCTTCCAGAAGGTCCTCACCCGCTGGGGCCACTTGGTCACGCTGCCCTTGGAGGTAAAAGCCAGCAAAGGAGGCCCCTCCGGACAGCAGAGCCTTGAGGACTCCGGCCCCGGGGACCCAGGGAACATCCTGAGTCCAGAAGACCAATCCCTTGAAATCTACTCCTTGGGGCTCCAGCTGGCCTGCAAGCTGCCCCTGCAGCCAAGTCTCCAGCAGACTATGAAGGGACCACTGAGCGCCTTCTAGTTTGTGAGTCCAGATTAATTCAACAAATCCTTGCGGGAAGGGAGGCCTGGCCAGTGGCATGAAGCTGTTTTTAAATTTAAGGGGGGCTCCACCCGACAGGGAGCGGCACCCTTCAGAATAAGGGCAGAAAGTGGGGGATGGGCGCAGCCCACCCATCCTCGCGGCCCTGCTCCCTGAACCGCAGCCGATCCTGGGCCCTGCGCCTCTTCTGCTGTCGCTTACCCGTGACTGTCGCCCCCCCGCCCCCCCCAGCCGGCCTGGCTGCGCGGAGACAGTTACCAGGTCAAACCCTGCCACCATCCCTGGGAACTTGGTTTGAAGCTTCATGGCCATCCGGATGGATTTCTCGATGAGGGACACGTTTTTGAACCTGTGAGAGAGAGACACGCAGAGGACAGCGTGGCGCCGAGGGGTCCTGTGCACCCCGCGGCTGGTCGCCTTGCCCAGTGCAGCGCGCCCAGCAGCCGCGTCCCAAGCCCTCGGAGCCCTTGACCCTTTTAAGTGGCTACAGCAGAAAAGTTCCCCAAGTCCGTCCCTGACAGCGGCTCTGGCCGGCTGGCTGCGGAGGGACCCGCGGGGTCTGAAAAGCAGGTGAGGGTGGGGGCCCCAGGAGACGAGGTCCACGGCTCTCCATGTGGGCAAAGCGAAGTGGCCCTTGTCCAAAACTGGTCCCCCCCCCCCAAGAGGACGCGCCCCGCTCTCGGTCCGCTGGGCACCCGCCAAATGCCACAGGTCCCCCAAGTCCCTGCAGGGCAGCCCCGCCCCGCCCCACGGCCGGACCCCCAAAGGACCCGGGGGCGCAAGGCCGTGCCTGGCTCACTCATCCCAGGCTCTGTCGGGGGCCTGCGTTTGCCCCCAGCAGCCCACCCTCGCCTGCAGGGCCGGTGGGGACCCTGCGGCGGCTACTGCCCTCCCGCGCGGCCCCGGGAGCCTCTGAGCGGAGCCGGCGCTGTCCTGCCTGCGGCCACCTGAACGGACGCCTGCTCGCCGGGGCGGCCTCGACGGCCGGGGCGCGGGGACCACGGGACAGGCGGGGGCTCCCGGGGAGTCCGGTGGTCCCACCCCCGCCGCCCACCGCCCGGAGCGGGGCGACGCCCTCAGGCTCAGCGCTGGGTCTGCAGCCCCGGGCGGTCGCGGCTGCCGGGCGGGGGGAGCGCGCCCACCTGCCGAGACCTCGAAGGAAAACCTAGTTCCCCTGCGTCCGCGCCCGCTCAGGGCAAGTGGGGGTCTCCACGCTCAGGGGCCGAGGCGGCTGCCACTCAGGGCCCGGCCACCAATCACGGCCTCGCCCGCGGCCCACGGCTCCCGGGGCAGCTTCCTGCCGAGCTGCGGCAGCCAATGAAAAGGGAGACGCGGGCCAGTGGGCGGGTCCTCCCCGCGGCGCGGTCCCAGCCTGGAACTGCCGTCGGGGAAACGTGGGGTTTGCGCCGCGGGGACCCCGGCTGGCAGCGGCGTCGGCGGGGTTCCTGCACCCCCTCCGCCCAGTCCCCTCCGCTCCCCCCGTCGCGTGTCCGCGGGTCCGCTCACCTGTGATCCGAGTAAATGATCTTGATGCCCAGGAACCCGGGATGCTGTTTCGCGAACGCGCGCGCCACCTCCCGGTAGGTGCTCAGCGCCCACTCCTGGCCGCGCGTGGCGCCGCTCAGCTCGTACACCTGGCGGGCAGACGCCGCAGGTGAGCGCATCGTCCCCAAACCAGGGCGGGCTGGGCGACACGTTTGTTCAGCGCCTCGGTGGCCTCCGACCCTCGGCGGGAGCCCAGCCCTCTCTGGGGGTGCTGCTGGAGGCCCCGACCGCCTGTCCTGTTGACGGCCAGGTCCCCACGCTCAGGTCCCCACGCCCAGGTCCCCACTCCCAGAGCCTGGCCTGGTCCACCGAGGGGTGCCCTAAGCTTCCACGGCAGGAGGGGGAGTTGGACACCAGACCAGCTGGGCGAGAACCCAGCTCACCCCACCCCGGGGGTGGAGCACCCCCGAAGGGGCCACGACACTTAGGGACACTGAGAGTCACATGGTTAGAAGAGCCGGGAACAGACAGGAGGCAAAGCAAAGGGGAAGGTGTGCTGGGCACCTGAGAAGCACCGTGTGGGTGTGCGGGAGCCCCCCGCAGGGCCTGCTCCGCAGGTCGGGCAACTACAGGGGGCCAGGGGCTGGGGTCCTGGGGCCGCTCCCCAGGGCTCGGGTCCTCAGCCTGGGCCGGGTCTCACCCGCGCAAAGTGGCTGTGTGGGGAGGCGGCAGTTCCAGGTGGGACAAGACAGGACGTAAGTCTCTGCAGAACACACAGGGAGAGGGGGTGGGAGGAATTCAGGCGGGGGTCTCGTTCATTCCCCAGGACGTTAATGAAGCCCTGACCAGCTGGGCCCTGGGACAGGTCAACACAGGCGCCTGGTCCCCCCGGAGTTTCCACCGGAGTGAAGAGACTGGCGTCCCCATCGGGTCGCTACTAGGAAGCGGGAGGAAGTCACTGTTGGAGGGGGAAAGGGGCGCTTTTAACGGGCAGCATCAGCAGGCGTTGCGGGGGGAGGGTCTTGGTGGGGATCTGGGAGGATTTGACAACAGGACGTGGGGGCTGCTCTGCACGAAGTGGGTCCATCCCAGGGGGCCTGTGACCAAGAGTGGGTGGCAGGTCCTAGGGGACAGTGGCCGCACGCAGAGCCGGGGGTGGGCAGAGACGCAGGACGGAGCCAGGAGTGCCCTCCTGGCCTGAAGGAGAAACCGCCTCTCTGCACTGGCATCACGGACCGGTGCTGTCCCCTCTCTTACCCCCGCCACCCTCCCGGGCCAGGGGCCTCCCCTTCCCTCCTGGCTGCCCCCCCTGCAGTGCTGCCCTGTGACCCCCTCAGCCCCCCGGGGCCCACAGAACAGCCTTTTGCTCTTTCATCCCTGGAGGGTTCTGCTCCGCTGCTCCGGTTGGGGGAAGCAGGGCAGCAGGCAGCTGTTTCCAGCCCCTGCTCTCGGCCCCAGGGGCCTTGCCCTTTGGTTTCCTTGGCAGCTGCCCCATGAACCCTGGCACTGCCCACCCCACCCCCATCCAAGGCCGCTTCGCAGTGAGCATGCTCAGACCGAGTGACTGTTGTCTGGCCAGGACTTTGCACAGCAGAGAACCCTAGGGGGTTAACTCAGGGTCTCGTGCTGCCCGTTTACTGCGGGGGGGTTGGCAGGATCTCAGTCAGACCACTTACCCTCCCTGAATTCTCTACTTTTTACACGCGGTTATTTTTAGCGATAGAAGCAGCAAAGGCGCCAGGCCCTCTTGGCCCTCTTCCTTCCCGCCTGCAAGCAGGACATCACCGCTGCTTGTGGGTGGAGGGTCCCCCGCCCCCGGGCTGGACGCACCAGCCTTGCTCAGGTGCCTTCACCTTCCCGCCACGTGCCTGCGGCCTTGCCAGTTGCTGCCGCTGGACGTCCAGCGCCCTTTCGGCCTCTGGTCACTTCTCCACCACGGACTTCCAAGTGGTAAAAGTGTCTGTAAGCACCTGGTCTACCTGCTGCTTGGGGTCTTCACCTCTTTTCCCTAAAGGCCTCCGTGCCCATAAAAATTAACCTCGGGGATGGATGTCATACAACAACAATAAAAATTAAACTTTAAAAAAAAAACAAAAATTAACATCAGCCCTGGCCCTGTCGCTCACTTGGAACATTATCCTGATACGCCAAGGTTGGGGGTTTGATCCCAGGTCAGGGTGCACACAAGCATCAACCCATAAACGCGTGAACGAATGGAACGACAGATCGACGTTTCTCTCTCTCTCTCTCTCTCTCAATCAATCCGTTTAAAACAATTTAAATTAACACCAGATTAACCCCGGTTACTGTGGCTTCCGTCAATTCATTGGAAGGACCCGAGGAGAACACAACTAAAGAGGAAAGAAAACTTTCCCAGTGGTCGGCAGGCGATCCAGTGAGTTAATATTTGTGAACTGTTGATGATGATGGTATCACTGTTACTACCAGCCTATCAACGAGACATGAAAAAACAACTCCAACTCCGCCATTTCCTAGAAAGATGAGGAAACTAAGAATGTAACAACCTGTACGCACAGGCAGGCCGTGTTGGCCCTGCATCAAAGACCCAACGATGCAGAAGCTGCTGTGTCCGCGGAACAAGCCTTCCTCAGTTTAAAAACACATTCAGCCCGAGTCCCATCACCTCAATTTTTGACTTTCTGTTGATTTTAGGGAGCAAGGAAGCGAGAGAGAGAGAGAAACATCCGTCTGGTGTCTTGGCCCTGCTGTGAGGCAGTGGTCGGTTGACTGGAGTCTGTGTCCTGACCGGGGACCAAACACACGTTCGTGTCTAAGGACAGCACGGCAACCAACTGAGCTACCTGGCCGGGGGAAGAGTGTCTCAGTTTTTAACTATGGTTTAATTGAGGACCCGTCAATTTGTGGAGAAATTAACCAAACGGTCTCCTACTTTCACAAGCCCGCATAGTATCACAGCGTGTTATTGTCCGTGATGGCGTGGAATTGCGGGGTTCTGAAGCTGGAAGGAATCGAAGCGGAATTTGGGGGCAGAGTGGCTCCAGAAACCAGGACTCGAAATTCCTAACTCTCAGCACAAAGAGCTTCCAGGCGTTGACGGCACTTCTTCCACGGGCCAGGCAGAGGCCAGAGTTTCTGTCGGGCTCCATTTAACCCTCGACAGGACACCACCTCGTTCTACAAACAAGACTCCGAGGTTCAGGGGCCGAAGTCCCCTGCGCAGCGGGAGCTGGGGGTGGTCTCCACAGCGGCCCTGCCTCCAGCTTGGGGTCTGGGCCCGGGCTGCCCCGTAGAACCACCCAGGGAATCTCTAGGCTGGAACCTGTTTGCTTTCTGACCCCCCAGGTGATACTCCCGCATGAGTATCACACACGTAGGGCAGAGACGGGTAAACAGAGCAATTACGGCCTGGCGAGGTACATTCTGCTGCCAGCACCTCTATATTTTTCTTTAATTCTCACCTGCGGGAGCTCGTACTTCTAGAGAAAGGGGGAGGGAGGCATTGACCCGTGCCCTGCCCGGGAATCGAACCCACCGCCTTCCCGTTTCCACAGCCAGCTGGGCCACTCCGGCCAGGCCTGTGGTCGGCAGCCCTGATGCCAGGAAACTCGGGCCAACGCAGCAGAGAGCCTGGTGGCACTTTTCAGGGAGGGTCTGCTGAGACTCCGGGGAAAACCTCACGGCGGGGTGAGGGCGCCCAAGTGACTGCCCCCAGCGATGGGCTCTGCCCAGGCCGCCATCGGGGCGCCCGCAAGGCCGTCTCCCGTGGGTGACCCTGCGGGGCTGCAGCGCTGCGCTCGGCCGGCCTCCCAGGCGTGGGGGAAGGGGCCGGGGCCCCGGGGATCAGACCCGCCTGGCAACGGTTGCGACCGGCCGGCAGCCTTTGTGACTGCGCATTAGCAACACAATGGGAGGCTGAGCGGCCCCGATAGTCCCTCCACCTCGTCCCAGGCCCCGAGTTCGCCCCACACGCGGGAGCGGGGGCAGGGCGGCTCAGCAAAAGAATTCCAGAGCAGACGGTTTTTAGTTGTTAATGTGCTGCGCCCCCTCCGGCCCGGGGGGGCGTGAAGGCCCAGACTCTCCAAGGCAAGAGGCCTTTGTTCCAGGGTCAGAGCAGAACAAATGGCGCGTCCCATCCCCCTCAGCCTCTCCCAGAGTCGCAAGTCCGGGCAGGAAGGCCGGCTGGGGGATGGTGGGGTGGGCAGGGCGGGGCCGGGTGCCCCCGGGGAAAGGGGCTGAGGGTCCCGGAGCCCGTCTCTCCACTCGGCCGGGTCAGCGGCAGAAAAGGGCCGGCTGGCCAGGGCGCCGGGCTCTGGCCTGTCACTGTCCCTCCGCCTGACGGCCAGCAGCTCTGCACACGCTCCCCGCCTGCCCAAGAGGACAGTCACTGCCTTCCCCGCAGCCCAGACCCGGGCCCTGCCCTGCGGCCTCTCCCCGCCCCTGCGGGGGACCCCCAGCCCAGCGTTGAGTCCCCCGAGCTCCCACGCTGAGGGGGCCGCGGGGACTCGCCCCACAGGAAGCGGCGGGCCAGCCGGGGATCAGTGGGGGTTGAAGTGCCCCTGGGCTGCATGTCCTGGGGGCCTCGCTCCCGGGCGGAAGCGCCCGCTCCAGCCGGATGCCCCTGGGGAGCTGGAGGAGGAGGGTGGCTGACCCAGGCTGAAGCCGCTCAGGTGTGGTCTGAGCAAGACCACCTGCATCAGCATCCCCGGGGGAGGGGGGGCTGGTTCACTCTGTGGCCTTTGGGCCCCACCCCAGCGCACGGCCCCGAAGCCTGGGGGCCAGGTGCAAATTAACCTGGGGACCCCCCACAAGCATCAGCGACACCCCCACAAGCATCAGCGTCACTACTCGTGGCTCATGAAGACCCCAGGCCCTGTCGGATGTGCGGCCCATCTAGGTGGGAAACCAGGGTCCTGTGCTAGGACACAGAACAAACAGCACCAGACAGTGAGGTGGCAGCAGGGGACAAGGGGGGGGTGAAGACCCCCGCAATCCCTGGCAGGTGGTGCAGGGGGGCAAGCCGTAAACTGGGGGTGGGCCTTACACCAGGGAGAAGGGTGGGCCTAGAGGCGCGGGAGCCACGCTGGGAGGGTTTTCCAGGTAAGCGTGGTTCCTAGCAGCACAACACAGACCAGGCCCCGGTCGCCTTAAGGAGGTGGGTCCATCCAGGAGGCCACGCCAGGGACCGCGGGGACCTGAGGAAGCCGGGCCCGCAAACTGGACTGACTGGTCCCCTGGGCAGGCGTGTCCTGCCTCAGCCCCGCGGACCTTTGCGTGGGACCCGGAGCCCCAGCCAGAATTTCACATCCTTTTGGCACGCGGCTGAAATATCAGAGCCAACGCGTGTTGCGTGTTTTCCGGACAGGTTTTATGGATAAATACCGATGCAGGCGAACACCGGCCTCGATACTGAATTTATTCTAGTACTTTTTCCCTTCCCGGGCGACGGGTGATAGTTTTGTTTTCTTTTCTCATCCTCATCCAAGGACGTGCGTGAGAGAGAGAGAGAGAGAGAAACATCGACTGGTTGCCTCGCGTAAGAGGTGAGCCCTGACTGGGGACCGAACCTGCGACCTTTCGGTGCACAGGACGACCCTCCCACCAACGGAGCCACCGGCCAGGGTCGCTCCTCTTTTCCACGAGTGTCCCTGGAACCCTAGGGCCTACGGTTGTGACCAGACGGACTCCAAGTGTCCGTAGCACCGACCCCTTGGTTCACGCTGTCCCACGAGGAGGAGGCCTTGCCCGCCTTGTCCCTTCAGCGCCACCACCCGCCGGTCCTCCAGGACTGCCCCCCGCCCCCCGGGACGCCTGCGTGGTCCCCTCTCCCGCCGCCAGGGCGCTCTAACCGGTTCCCACCCCACCCTGGAACTGGTTCTGGAACGAGCACCGGAGTGTCTGTCACGCCTCCTTTTCACCCACGCGTCTCCCAGAGACAAACTGTCCTCCTTCGACACACACTCGATGCCAGGGGCTCTCATTTCCTGCCCAGGAGTTGAACTGGGCGCCCCCGCGGTTAAAGGGAAAGTTGGGTAATAATGACTCGAAGAGGAACCAGGGAGGAAGTTTCCGCAGAGGAACAAACGGGAAGTGAGAAGAGCCTGTCGCTCTGGCCGGAACGTTGTTCCGAAAAGCAAAAACGTCGCCGGTTCAATTCCTGGTCAGGGCCCAGACCTGGGCTGTGGGTTTGATCCCCAGTTGGGGCTCCCGATCCCTGTGTGTCTCTCTCTCTCTTTCTCGCTCCCCCCACCCCCCCGCTCTCAAAATACGTAAATGAGCCCTGGCTGGTAGCACAGTGGATGGGGTGCTGGCCTGCGAACCCACAGGTCGCTGGTTCGATTCCCAGCCAGGGCACATGACCAGGTTGCAAGCCAGGTCCCCAGCCAGGTCTGTAGCTGGAGGCAGGTGAACGGCAACCATACATGGATTCTTCTCTCCCTTTCTGCCTCTTTCCCTTCCCCTCTCTCTGGAAATAATAAATAAAATCTTTAAAAAAAAATACATAAATGCAATTTATAACCCAACAAAGAAGAAGATGCGTCCATAGCTTGTGGAGGGGAAGGCAAAGTGCAGGAAGCTGTCAGAGTCTGGACGGAGGGTGATGAGGGGGGAGAGGTGTAGGGCCTGCAGACCCCCGGCTACGGCCGCCAGACCCACAGCTCTGCGTGGGGGGACCTGCGAGGGATCGAGGTTCTCTGCTAGCCCTGTGGTGGGCAGCGCTGCCCCGGAGACCCCAGAAAAAACGCACCTGGCCCCCTCCGCTACCACAGGCAACTGGACCCACTCCCCAGACCCTCCTTTGTGCCCCATGCCAAGAGCATGGTCGCGAGGGGTTCAGGGATGCTAACTGGGTACGAAAGGAGAAATGTCAGAGTCCAAGGCCGGGGAGCCCCGAGCCCAGGGGGCGAGGGTGAGACGTGGGGGGTCAGGTGAGGAGGGAGGCAGAGCTGGTGGGTCACGGTCATAGTTTGTGGGGCCAGCCCAGCCCCTTTCAGGGTCCCCTGGAGGGTGACATCATCATCCAGCCCGTGAAGACCTGCGGGTCCGAGGGACTGGGGTCCCGCCACAGCGAAGGGGACGGGAGGGGCGGCGGACTCACCGGGAGCAGCCGGGCCCTGAGCTCCAGGTACAGCACGTGGTCCTGGAAGAACTCCTCCAGCGCGCGGAAGACGTAGTCGCGGAACACGGGCGCGTAGGAGACCAGGCTGGAGATGGCCGAGAAGACGCTTTCGAACTTGGACCAGACGCTGTCTTGGTTCGGGTAGGCCCTCCCGGGGTCCTCGGTCACCAGCGTCAGGTTCCTCAGGAGGCTGTCAGAACACCCGCAAAGCCCGTGAGCTGAGAGGTGCCGTCGGGACCCCCAGCCGGAGTCCCGCCGGCTGCTTCTCCCTCCCAGGAAAGGCGTCCAGTGGGCAGAGGCCGGGTGGGCCGCAGGCTGCGGTGGCCGCTCCACCCTGAGGCCGGCTCTGCACCCCCGGGGGTCGGCTCAACCTGCCTCCTTAGCCAGTGACCCCACTGGCCGTACACGCCAGACCAAGCTCTCCTTGGGGGGTGTCACGCACGGAATTGCGTCCCCCTGCAAATTCATATATTGAAACCCTACCCCCCAGTGTGGCCGTGTTTGGAGAAAGAGACGTGACGGGGACATGTATCGGGGTTCAATGAAGTCCAGGGCGAGGCTGGCTCCAAGCAAGACCCTCATGGGAGACCCGGGGGTGGGCAGGCCAGGCCGCCCGAAGCCCCAGTGGCCGGCGGCCGGCAGGGAACAGGCCTCAGGAGACGCCAAGCCTCCTGGTCACACCTCGATCCTGGACTTCCACCGTCTGGACCAGCGAGAAAACACATGTTGGGGTGCAGGTGGAGGTCCGTCTGCCCGAAGTGACCCGGGAGGTAGCCCCGTAAGACCAGCTCACAGCCTGACGAGTGTGGGTGAGAAGAGGTCCCCCTCTCAGGAAGCCTGACCAACTCGGACCTCAGGTGCCACTTGGGACGTCCCAAGTGCAAGTCCCCTACGGAGGAGAGGGTCCCGGAGGCCACTGCCCTCAACTGAGCCTGCGGGTTGCACCTGGGAGGGCAGGTAATGTCCTTTCTCCCGCCTGGAGCCAGACTGTATTGTTATTATTATCTCATTAATTAACGCTCTCGGTGGAAAGGAAGGAAACCTCGATTCCTTTTACTTGTTATTCAGCCCCAGAGTTTCCCCCGGGGGGCCTGCGTCCCTAATCTATCACCGTGAATTTCAGGGACCCCCCTCACGCCTCCTCCTTGGATTCTAATGCGTCAAATGAGCTCCGACCGGAGCATTTCCTCAGGCCCTTGAGACTTTGCTTCCTGGCAACGGTCAGTGTGGCCCAAACCAACCCCGGAAAGTCCTGGCAGGCTTCCGCCTTGAGCACACGGATCGCCATGTGCACACGGTGTTTCCCAGGTCTGAAGCTCCGGGCCCATCTGTCTCGGGGAAGCACCGCCTGCGGCCCCCGCGGGTCGTGACGGAACTACCGCGATTGGAATATTCCTCCCCAGCTGGGTTAGGACACTGCCCCGCCCGCCCCGCCCGCTACACACTCCTCCGTCCTCTGCTCAGATGGGGCGTCCGGACAACTTCCACTCACTGCAGCCACAATATTGTCCCGGATGCCCTTTGCTGATCTTCCTGCAGCCAGCAGGGGCCTTAGAGGCCTTCTCTAGGCGAAGTGGCCTGTGACATTCCCAGAAAAAGCCTCCACTTCTTCGGGCCACCTCCGCACCCGGAGACCTGCGAGGGGCCCGCGCCCGGCCGCTCACCTGGCGTCAAACTCGGAGACGTTGTGCAGGCCCTTCCGATACGTCTCCAGCGACACCCACTCCGAACAGCCCTCGGGCGCGGGCGGCGTGGGGTGAGCGAACCTGAACCTCAGGGCCCCAGCGCCGGTGACGCAGAAATGGCAGAAGGGCCTGTAGGTGACGTTGGTGACCAGCCAGTCCGCACCGAGGATGCCGAAGTCATGGACGTGCAGGGCAGCCCCTGGTCAGGGAGGAAGGGTGGGCGCGGCGGGAGCTGGTTCACGGCGGCTCTGTCAGCTCCCGGCTCCCCATCGAGGGCCCGGCTTTACGGAGGCCCTGCCCCCCAACACTGCGAGCAAGGAGGGCGTGAGAACCAGCCTGGGCCTTGCTCGCACCCCGACGGCTCTCAGCCTGCGCCCGGACGCCCACCCATGACCTCCCACGGGCCTTTCTGGCCTCAGCGCTGCCGTGGGGGCCCCGGCTCCTGCTTCGGACCTGAGATGGACTTGGACCCCGGAATACACGGCCCCTCTGGACCTCTGACGGTCTCAGCCCCTCGGCCGGGGTCCCAGCTGGGTGGCTCTGGGGTGCCACCACTTCCAAGCTCTCCGGCCACTTCCCCAACGTATTCTCAGCATCTGACAAAAGCGGCCGGGTCCCGGTCAGCTGCACGTGCTGTCCCCGTGCGCAGGATGGGTTACTCCGCTCCCCGTGGAGGTGGGAGTTGGGTTTACATGGTAAGAACTTGCGACTAGAAATGTGTCTGTCCAGGGTGCTACTTCACGTCACCTTTGGTAACTTAGCCCCTGGAAAAGGGCTGGAAGGACGGGCGTGAGGGAAGGTACGAGGCCCCGGATGCTGCCCTACGGGTGGACGCTTGTCCAGCTTTGTCAGGAAGGCCAGTCGCAGCCAGAGCCCACCTCCTGCCCGCTCTCTGGGGTGGGGTCCCCCTGGAAGAGGAGGCTTTGGTTCTAGGATGAACCGGGGGCCACCTGGGAGCACCCCCTGGGCGCAGGGCGGGGGGGTCCTGCTCCAAGTCTCGCCTCCCCACCGTCCCCGGACCCCAGAATCATCCTGCCAGCCTCTACCTTTTGGCATCTTCTGCAGGACACGAAACACCTGGCTTTTCTCGATGAGCGGCTTGGCCTGGAAGAAGTGCATGCTGGGCGGGAACTGCCGCGTCTGCAGCGCCCGCCGCACCTCGGCCGCCTTGAGGGCCGTCAGCCTCGCGTTGGCCAGCTCCTCCGCCTTGGTCAGCACCAGCTGCCCCCCGAGCCGCGCCGCCCCCTCCCTCCTCTCCAGCTGCCCTCGTTCGTCACCGAGGGACGCGGTGGCGCAGAGGGAGCACGTGGCCACCAGCCCCAGCAGGGCGCCGAGGGCTGCCCGCCCGGGCGGGCCCCCCTCCAGCATTGGGGTGCCTGCAGGAGGAAATGGCTCGGGTGAACTCAGCGACCCTGAAAACGGTGTGCGTGCAGCTCTACAGAGTTAAGTGTTGGCCACGTTCCCCCTCCCTGGGCTCCGGTTACCAGGACGCGGCCTGTGCAAGGTTCTTCCCCGAGACCCCAGAGGAAAGACCGCCCAGTACCGGCGAGGAGGGTCCTCCAGATGAAAGGCTGCCGGGAGGCCTCCTCCTCCTGGAGCTTCTCCGTCAGGGAGCCCCCGAGAGCGAGGCCTTGCACTCAGAGGCCGGGGGTCCACGGCACTCAGAGGCCGGGGGTCCACGGCACTCAGAGGTCGGGGGTCCACGGCACTCAGAGGTCGGGGGTCCACGGCACTCAGAGGCCGGGGGTCCACGGCACTCAGAGGCCGGGGGTCCACGGCACTCAGAGGCCGGGGGTCCACGGCACTCAGAGGCCGGGGGTCCACGGCACTCAGAGGTCGGGGGTCCACGGCACTCAGAGGCCGGGGGTTCACGGCACTCAGAGGCCGGGGGTCCACTGCAGTCAGAGGTCGGGGGTCCACGGCACTCAGAGGCCGGGGGTTCACGGCACTCAGAGGCCGGGGGTCCACTGCAGTCAGAGGTCGGGGGTCCACGGCACTCAGAGGTCGGGGGTCCACGGCACTCAGAGGCCGGGGGTGCCACTTCGAAAGAGGAGCAACCAGGAAAGTATCGCCAGGCACGTGGAGGAGGCTCTGCCATGGCCAAAGGAACTTGCAAAGGACACGCACACACGGAGAAGGAACTCAAGGGAAACGGGGCCGATGAAGGAAATGAAAAGTCAACAGAACCAGAAGGAATATCTTTACAGAGATTCTTCCAGCGGACTGTGTCCCTCACATAGCAACAGCAACCAAATGTACAGCAATAGACAGAGGAAGCGTTTTTAGAAATTAGAAGGTGAAAGCTGGAAACTTTTCTTTTTTTTTTAACTTTCTTTTTTAAAATCCTCACCCAGGGAAATAGCTGCTGATGGATGTTCGGTAGAGAGGAAGGGGCGGCGGAGAGAAGCAGCCGTCGGGTGCCTCCCGTGCCCACCGTGAGCAGGGACTGAACCCGCAGACCCCGCATGTGTCCTGACCAGGACGCAAACCCAAACACGTTCGGTGCGCAGGGGCCCCCGGCCAGGGCTGAGACCGTTGGGGTAAGTTGCTCCGACCCAGAGAGGGGCCGTCATCAAGGCCTCAGCTCCTCAGGTTGGCGTGGCTGCCCGCAGAGCACGGGGCACCCCTTCACCTCCCACCCCGGGTCCTCTGTCTCCTTCCCCGACAACACTGAGGGGAGCTGTCCTCCCTCCGGACCCCCAATGGATCCCTGTAGCCCAGCGTCCTGGCCAGACAAAGTTTATCTCATGCTGGTCAGGACCAGGTCAAGCTAAGGGGGGAAAAAGATGCCTTATTATTATGTTTACTCGTTGATTTACTTTGAAAAGAGGGTGAACGAAAACCCTCTGAAAGTTCTTTGTTCCCAGAGTAAGAACAAAGAAACGGACCTTCTGTGGTTGGAGTCCACACCGTGGGCTGTGTCACAACCCTTTCGAAACCCTGGTGAGCAGACGGGCTTCCTGCCCCGGTGAGCACGGGCGCCAGGTGAGGAAGGCTAAGGGGGCACCTCCCGTTGCCCAGGGAGCCTCCCCAGCCCCGCGCTCCCCCAGACCCCACCCCCGGGGCCCCGGTTACCTGGGAGCAGCTCCGGAGACCTAGACGCTGGCCCAGCCCCCAGAGCCTGAGTCAGGACGGAGGAAAAGCTCACATTCTGTTTCACTTCCCGATGGGCAGCTTTCACTTCCTTCCAGCCTCGAGCTGCAGGCCAGGGAGGTGTGACCCACGGAAGAGCTGGGGAGGCGGCCTCGGCTGGAGCGGGTTCACATGCGGGTTCACATGCGTGCCCGTGTGAGGGCGTGTGCGTGTGTCTGCGTGGGGGCCCGGGGTGGGTTGGCCGTGGCCCGCGAGGCAGGACTCCAAAGGCTGCTCTTGGTCGTCGGGAAGTGGGGGCAACCGTGGACAAGGGGTAAAGAGGTGGGCATGACGAAAGGTAACTTTTGGGGGGAGAAACCCGGCCTGGGGGTGCGGAGAGGAACGTCAGCCAACACTCGTGCAGCAACGCAGCCCCGATGGGGTCTCCAGTCTGGGGTTGGGTGGAGGAGGAAACCTCAGGGCGCAGACAGCTGGGCTGTGAGGCGGCCCTGGGGTGGGCGGCCCTGCCCACCTCTGCTGGGCTCTGCCTGCCTACGTGCCGCCCACTCCGCCCTGCCCAGGCGGGAAACCCAGTGGGAAAGAAACGGTTCAGGGGAGCTGGCTCGTAAAGAGGGGGTCCCCGCCCCTGGCTGGCCTGTCCTCACACAAACGAGGGCTCCAAATGCCAGCAGTTTGGTCCAAAAGGCAGAACAGAGCTGCTCTGATAGGTTGGTCACTCCTATAGGTGGAACCAGGATTCCAGGTCTTATAAGGGGTTGCTCAGAGGTGGGCACGGGGCAGCGGCCCCCCGAGTGCAGTGTGCTGAGAGGCCCCTGTGCAACAGCTGCTGTGCACCCCTTTTTTTCCCTGCCCCCCTCAAGGCCCTCTGCCCCCAGTGTGCCCACAAACGCTCCGGCATTTCCACCCGAGTGACTGGCAACGCTGGGACCCTCGTCATCTCTAAGAAGCAGAACGGTTAACCATCCAGTGAACAAGAAGAAACCGAAAAATGAAAATACAAAGGTGTTCGAAATTCCCCCATCAAGAGTTCAAGATGATTTATTTTAAAACTTTTTTTTGTTTGTTTAGTCATTTTTTAGAGAGAAGAGAAGGGAGGGAGAGAGAGAGAGAGAGGGTGAGAAATATTAATGTGTGTGGTGGCCTCTGGCCTGCAACCCAGGCCTGGGCCCTGACTGGGAATTGAACCGTGACCCTTTGGTTCGCAGGCCAGCACTCAGTCCGCTGAGCCACACCAGCCAGGACAAGATCGATTAATTAATTAATTAAAATGTTTATTTAGTATTTTTAAAGAGAGGGGAAGAAAGAGGGAGAGAGACATCCAGGTATGGTTGCCTCTCACCTGCCTCCAGCTGGGGACCTGGCTTGCAACCTGGTTATGTGCCCTGACTGGGGATTGAACCAGAGACCTTTGGGTTCGCAGGCTGGTGCCTTATCTCCTGAGCCACCAGCCAGGGCCAAGATTAATTTTTTGTAAGTAAGAGGAATCAAAAGAAGCAAGCAAGGAGAAGGAAAAACAAAGTTGATTTAAGCATTAAGGTTAAGAGGGGTAAATCACTGATTTTAAACCTAAATATTTTGAAGAGTTTAGAAAACCCAGATCAAAGGTACAGATACAGCTTTTCTTGCCAAAAGCTTTGGTTAAAGGTGGGACCTAATTCTCACATCTGAAAAGGTGGGCGCCAGCAGCTCAGGCCCGGCCTTGACCAGGGAGGACAGTGAAGCCAGCGGGGCTGTGGGTCTCACGTTAAAAAAGAAACGTGCTTACTTGTTTGTTTGTTTTCATCCTCCCTCAAAGATACGCGATCACTCACTGATTTCAGGGAGAGAGGGACGCGTTGATGTGAGAGAGACCTGGATGGTCACCTTCCGTTCTGGCCCCGACCGGAACCAAAGCCGCAAAGTTCCGGTGGACAGGCTGAGCCGCCCAGGAAAAGCAGTTTTTTGGGTTTTTCTCCCCAAGCCTCCCTAGTGACCCTCACGGGCACCCAGGCTGAATCCCGCTGCCCTGCAGGAGACGGTGCCCGTGACGCTCACTGGCCGTGTGTGGCGGTCCGTGCACGGTCCAGGGGGGAGTTGGCCGTTGCCTCTTCCAGGAGCTGGGGTGTCACGTGTCCCTGAGCACAGCCCAGGGAGGAGGAAGACGCCGGGGGGTGTGTTGGCCGCCCAGCTACTCCCCTGCGGGGCCATCGGGCGGCCGGTGAAGCAGGTGTGTGGATGGGAAAAGGGGGGCTATGGAAGGTAACCCCCGGGGTGATCCGGCCATAAATTCCTAACTGGGCAAGTAGGTCCTGGTGGCTAGTGACACCCCAGACATGTTATTTCTTTCGTAAAACGTTCATCTTCGCCTTAAGCAAGCCCTGCCCTTTGCTTCTCTGCATCCAGGGTACCCACGCTTAGAAACGCCTCTCTGCAGACCCCTGCTTCAGACAAGGGGTCTGCACCACGTCACCTGAACCCCCTCGACTGCGGTCCCCACACTATTCTCTCCCGCCTCCAGGAATCTTCCCTGCCACCCCTCCTCCGCTGCAGCGGCTCAGCGAGGCTGCAGAACTGTCCTTCTCGGCAGCCTTTGAGGTCCTGCTCCCCGAACAGGTCCCAGCTTGGCTCAGACGCGCTCTTGCAAAGCCCAGGGCTTCCCGGACCCGCAGCAGGGCCCTCGCTGGCCTCCAAGGAGCAGCCGCACCTCCGGACGGTACCCAGGGCAGAAGGGGAAGCAATGCCCCGTTAGAGACACGTGCGTGAGTGCATTTGAATGTCCGTCAGTCAGAGGGCACCGTGGGCTGCTGCCAGGTTGGAAGGGTTGTGCAGGCAGAAGGAGGGGAACTAGCAGGTTAAAAGGCTGGTGATTTCGGGCACAGACACCTTCCCTCGGGAAAGGCAGGGAGTCTTGGTTTATTTTAATTAAATAAAATAACGAATTAAAGATTTCGTTTGTTTATTTTTCAGAGAGGGGAAGGGAGGGAGGAAGAGAGGGAGAGAAACATCCTTGTGTGGTTGCCTCTCACACGCCCCCAACCGGGACCGGGCCTGCGACCCGAGCATGTGCCCTGCCTGGGAATCGAACCAGCGACCCTCTGGTTTGCAGGCCGGAGTTTGGTCCCCTGAGCCACCAGCCAGGGGAGGGCAAGGAAGCTTCGTCAGCAGACACGTCACTGCTGCTGGTCACCAATTCCAGACGGATGGGTTTACAGTTCCACTCCCGGGAGAAGCTGACGCTGCTGTTCGTTTAGCTGTTAAAGTTGGGTTGGTGACGTGACTCCGAAGAAGGGACTCTATTTTGTCTCTTTTTCTTGCCGCCACCACGGGCTGCTGCTTCCTCTAGGCAGAAGCATCAGGCTGGGGCTGGCCTGGCCCACCCCGGGGGACCCCCACGCCCGGCGGTGTGGGCGCCTGGCCTCGCAGGGCCGCACCCTCTCCTGTCTCCTCCAAACACCACGGACGAGTGCGTTCAGCTCCCCCTGGCAGGGAGAGTGAGGGCCTAGGAGGAAAACCACCTGCGGGCAGTTGGTAAACTGGGACGTTCCAAGCTGACCACATTAACCCAGAGACCAGTTCCAGTGGAGGAGGTGGGTACAGAGCGGGGACAGGGCCCTCTCTGCCTTCGGAACAATCCCAAATAGGGCTCAGAATGTACTTCCCAAGGGTGACCTACTTCCCAAGACCACCCCTCATATTTTCCCCGTGTCTCTGTCAAGGCAGCGACTAGGCTGGGGCCACCCCCTGCCAGCTGAGACCCGGGCTTGGGGCTTCTGCTGCCACTTCCCCTCACGAGCCAAGACCATCAGTTTGCATCTGGACGCATTTTATAGGTGTGAGAGGGCAACCTCGTGGTCTGTGTCTCCACCACAAAAGCAAATAGAGAGCTTTGGGGTGACTGACTCCACCCCTAAATGGAAATTTAGCACAGTCTGGGTTAAAATGTAAATAGAGAGCCTTAAGTATTTTTTTTTTAAATTACAACACAAGTTAGGGATTGCTCCATGGCCAAACGGAGGACTTTTTATGTGCAAATGAAAAGAATGAATCTTGAAGTTGCTCCTCATTGTTAGGGTGATCCGGGGACTCAGGCTGGAGGAAAGGGGGTCCCTTGGGTGGGCTCCAGCGCTTTGTAAAGCCCAGGGCCCCGAGGGGGAAGACCAAAGGGGAAGCTGGGAGAGCTGATAAAAAGTCCCAGGGGCTCAGCAGCTGAGGGCGAAAGGAAGAGGCAGAACTCCCAGCGTCACCTGAGCCAAAGGTGGGACAGGAATGCTGTGTGGCGGGAGCTGAAGTGACTCAGGTCGGGGAGGATTCTGCCTCAGCCCCGGGTGCCCCTCCTCCCGCCCTTCCACGCGCACCCAACTCTTGTGGGATGGGCTCGACTGTGGGTTTCTGATTGCAGGGCTGCATTGGATTTCATTCTGATAGTCTCAGCGCCTGGCATGTATTGAGTGCTCCCTGATCCTTTTCCTCCGCCCAGTCCTCCGTTCACCACGTGTTTATTGAGATCTGCTATTTGCCGGGCAGGAGAGTGGGTGGGACCCTGCCCTGGCGAGCCAGGACCGAGGGGCTGCAGTTTGCGGGCACGCAGTGGGACAGCTACTGCAGCGGGAGGCAGACAGCGCAGTCACACACCAGGGAAAATAGTAGGGACACCTGGATAGTGCTCCCGCCCCAGGCAGACTCAGGGAAAAGGAAGCCTCGTCGCTTCTGACTGTGAAAACCAGCGGGCGGAGGAAGAAACTGCGGGTCTCTCGGCAGAGTCTGTTTGTTTAGAGGCCCCCACGGTCTTGGAATGTCTGCAGGCCCACCCACTCGGGGAACCATGGTCAGGACAACAGCTAGAGGGGCGCCAGCCCCACATGGGAAATTCTGTGCAAGCACAGTGTTCCCTCCCAGACCCTCCCCCACGTACAGGGTGGTGACGCGGGTCGCCTGCCCTGACGAAAACCTAAGGCTCCGCCCCTTATCACAGGTGCAATGGCTCCACCTGAGACACAGGCGCCAACACAGGAGCCTGTCAAGTAGAGGAGAAGAGACGTGTGGCCCATAAGAGGGAGCAGATCAAGGCTCCGGTGGGAGAACTAAGCGACAAGGAGATGCCAACCTAACAGACGCAGAGTTCACAACACGGGTGGTAAAGACGCTCACAGACTTGACAGACATGCTGGAGTCCGGCAAACGCAGAAGGGAAGACGTGAAGGCTGTGCTAAGTGCAACCAAAGAAAATCCACATGAAACCAATGGTGAAGGGAAGGAAACCGTGGTTCAAATCAATGATTTGGAATGTACGGAAGAAATAAACAACAAATCAGCACAGAATGAGGAAGCAAGAATTGGGAAAAAAAAAATGAGGGAAGGCCCAGGAATCTCTGGGACAACTTTAAATGTTCCAACATTTGAATCATAGCGGTGTGAGAAGGAGAAGAGGAAGAGCAAGAAATGGAAAACTTGTGTAAAACAATATTGAAGGAGAACTTCCCAACTTTGGCAAAGGAAATAGACATACAAGTCCAGGAAGCACAGAGAGTCCCAAACAAGCTAGACCCAAAGAGGCCCACACCAAGACGCATCATCATGAAAACACCAAAGGTTAAAGATAAAGAGAGACTCTTAAAAGCAGCAAGAGGAAAAGCAGAGCGTTACCTACAAAGGGGTCCCTATATGACTGCCAGCTGATTTCTCAAAAGAAACTTTGCAGGCAAGAAGGGACTGGTGAGAACTATTCCCGGTGATGAAAAGCCAGGACCTACAACCAAGGCGACTCTATCCAGCAAAACTGTCATTCAGAATGGAAGGGCAGGTAACGTGCTTCCCAGATGAGGTGAAGCTAAAAAAAGTTCGTTGTCACCAAGCCATTATTATACAAAATGTTAAAGGGACTTACTTAAGAACAAGAGGATCAAAACTATGAGCATTAAAATGATAACAAACTTTATTTATTTATTTATTTTGATAACAAACTTTAAAAAAGAAAGACAGGCCCTGGCTGGTGGCTCAGTGGATAAGGTGCTGGCCTGCGAACCCAAAGGTCACTGGTTCAATCCCCAGCCAGGGCACAGAACCAGGTTGCAAGCCAGGTCTTCAGCCAGGTCCGTAGCTGGAGGCAGGTGAAAGGCAACCATACGTTGATGTCTCTCTCCCTCTCTGCCTCTCTCCCTTCTCCTCTCTCTAAAAATAATGAAAATAAAATCTTTAATAAAAATGTTAAAAAAAAAAAGAGAGAGACTTCAGCCACCGTGTCTCATAGTGATGCTGAACTAAACTCCGAGGCCTCCGCAGACCCAAGCGAGGGGCCGGCGAGGAGACACCCTGCTGCTCACAGAGGTGGGGGGTGGACAGGACATTGGCTTCTGAGGGCTGTGTCGCCCTGAGCGCCCACTAAGGTGGATGAAGAACCCCCTTCTCCAAACAAGTGAAGGAAACTCAGAAAACACGTGGAAGAAGGAGGGACTGCCCGGGAGTCAGAGACCAGCAACGGGTCACAGGAGGTGACTTTGGGTAAGAGCAGGAGCACCGACCAGAAGCTCAATGGTGGGACGGACCCCACCTGGACGCTGTTTCTGTAAGTACCCTCTGCCTGACGCTAGCCTGCAGGTACCCAGCAGGTTTGTATGGGAATTCTAGCAACTAACCTCAAAAAACTACAGATGCTGACCTGTAGGCGTCCGGCTCCAGGAGATGTGCCCGTGCAGCCAGGTGACTAAGCCAGGTGATGCACACGCCCCCGACTGTCACTTGACCAGTTTCAAGGTCCTTATCGGACGGACGTGCTGGTCTGCACAGGGAGGACTAGCAACCTCCGCCATCCTTGTGAAACCTCTGCCAGCCCCCAGAGCTCCGGGGATCAGATCGTGGGGGACGGGCCTCTGGCTGCATCTCTCAGACAAACCTGCTGTCTCTAAGTGGCCTGCGCAGGGAGATCGCTGGTCACCTCGGATCGGTTGCCTGTTAGAGCCCAGGAGTTGTCCAGCCTCGCCTCTCCACAGACACCTCCTGGGAAAGCTCCATGGCTGGTGTCCGTCTGGGAGCCTGGCCTCCGCCTGCCGCCCCCTCTCCGGCCTCCCGCCGTGGTGGGGACAGCTCACACCAGCCCTGGCTGCTGCCCTCACGTGTCACCGCTGTCCGGACAGTGTCAGGGCTGTGTGCGCAGATGGATAGGCGGGGTTCAGAGGGGCCAGGGTAGGGAAGGATTCTGCAAGAGACAGAACCCCTTTCTGTGATTTGTGGGGAGCAAACCCAGGACTCGGCGGGGCTGCAATGCCTGCTGGGCAATTCCCACCCACGTGGACCCGGATAGTGGGGCTTCCTGGAAGCTTGGGGTCACTTCCCTCTGGGGTGTCCTCAATTTCCCTGTCCCTGTCAGTTTGCTGGGGCTGCCACACAACGTACCCAGGCTGGGGCTTTAAAGAGCAGAAATGTGCCCTGGCTGGTGGCACAGTGGATAAGGCACCAGCCTGCGAACCCAAAGGTCGCTGGTTCGATTCCCAGCCAGGGCACAGAACCAGGTTGCAAGCCAGGTCTCCAGCCAGGTCCCCAGCTGGAGGCAGGTGAAAGGCAACCACACATGGATGTCTCTCTCCCTCTCTCTAAAAAATAATAAATAAAATATTTAAAAAAAAGAGCAGAAATGTGCTTCTCACTGTTGGGGAGGCTAACAGTCCAAAAGCAGCCGGTTTGCTGGACTGGTCTCCTGAGGCCGCTCTCCATGGCTGAGGGACCGGGCCTCCCTGCTGTGTGTCCTCACCTGCTCCGTCCCCTGTGTACACTTGTGCATCCAAATGTCCTCTCCTTATCAGGACAGCCCCAGATTGGGCCCAGTTCAACCCCATCACCTCTTTAAAGGCCTTATCTGCACTTACAGTCACCTTCTGAAGGGGTCAACATAGGTTTTGGGGACCACACACCATGGGAGTGAGGGGGCTGATGCTGGTCTGTTTTACCAGCTTCAGGGAGTGACGGGGAGGGGGGGTCTTGTCCTCTGTGGACAGAAGAAGATCAGTCCTCCGTGTAGAAGCCATTTTCTGAGCCTCTCTCTGCACAAGCACGGTGGCGGCGAAGACGCAGGTGAGGGGCCAGGCGTCAGGGCTGCATCTGGCCTGATCAAGGGGTGTTTGCTGAGCACCTGGGGCTGCAGACCACCAGGCACACAGGCTGCTGGTGCTGAGTGATCTTCGGCGGGGAGGCCGGGCATCCTCCTAGAAGCCCCACCGGCCGGCGAATCAAGCTCCACGCTGTGGGGCGTGCAGACTTCAGCGGCTGCTGGAATCTGGAACGAGGAGCCTGTGTGGTCGCTCCATCCGCCTTTTCACTGACCCACCAGAAGGGCAGTATTCTGACCAATCAAGGCAGTGCCTTTTGGACCAATCAAACTGCGAGGATTTGGAGTCCTCATCTGCACAAAGATGGACCAGGTAGGGACCAGGGTCGGGAGTTCCGACCATATACGTATGTCGGTTCCCCTCCGGCTCTAGGGGTCACGGTGTTTCCCGCGAGGACTGGCAAGGGTCAGGGTGTGCTGGCCAGACAGGGGCAGGCAGAGCAGAGCTGTCCAGCTGGGGAGGGGTCTGGCTGCTGTACCCCGCTGAGCTGTTTGCACCGAATAGTTTCCTTCTGCCCTGCACCCTAGCTGGGGATTCCTGCTGGTGGGGAGTTGACACTGACAACCCTCCGTGGAGTTGGCCGAATCAATTCTTCTTGAATCCCTAGGAAAAGGAGCCGAAATCTGAACCTCCCAAGAACACGGCTGCGTTATGAGAGATGGGAGGTACCCTCTTGTGTAGGCCACTCCTACTCACACGTTCTGTTATTATTTGTTTGTTTATAATTAATTAATTAATAGGTATTGTTTTCAGAGAGAGGGGAAGGGAGCAAGGCAGAGAGGGAGAGAGACATCCATGTCTCATCCTTTCACCTGCCTCAGTTACGGACCTGGCTGGAGACCTGGTTTGCAACCTGGTTATGTGCCCTGGCTGGGAATCGAACCAGCGACCTTTGGGTTTGCAGGCCGGCGCCTTATCCACTGTGCCACCAGCCAGGGCCTATTTGTTTTTAAATCTCAGCAGGTGAGCTCTTCCGAATCTTACACTAGGATTTATGTGCCAGTCATGTGCCCTAAGAGCCAAATTACAAAAGGCAGAAGCTGAGCCAAGAATCACCTGACCAAGGCACAGCCCCTGCCCCTGGCGCCAGCAATCCTGGGTCAAACTCACAAGCAGGCAGAGGGCCACCCTGCATGACCACATCCTGGTGGCCAGCTCTGAGGGCCTGTCACAGGTTTTGTTTGCTGCCAGCCACCACCCACTGGCTTGCTTGAATTAGAGAATGAATAGGCCCCTATGTCAGGGAGGCTACAGCTCAGCCCACCCCACACCTGCGGGACTAGGGTCCAGCCACCCTGTGCTGGGGCGTAAGGGGGCCGCCCCAGGCACTGGCCGCTGGCCCGTGGCTGTGCCCAGAGCTTTATTCATGAGCACTAGCTTCCATCTACCGCCCCAAGCCAGGCGTCTGGTCCCGTCGTGTTAATCCCTGAAACTGCTTACAGTGCCCATGTCACACGCAGGGACATCAGGGCTCAGGGAGTCCAAGTCACTTGTCCAAGACCGAAACGCTGACAAACTGCACAGCTCCGTCCATCTGCAAAGCCAGCCCTTTCTCCTCACCCCTCATGGCTCCTCTGCCGCCCAGACCGGGACAAAGGCCGGAGGGACCTGTCACCAAGGTCAGGGGAGCCAGCTGGGGCTGCAGCTCTCGGTTCCCTGGACTCCTGATGAGGGTGTCCTGCCCTGGGGCCCTTACAGCAGAGCCCTCAGCCTGGTCCCCCTCCAAAGCCCGGCTGGGGAGGGAGACCCCTTCTTCACCGGCACATGTTCTGGGGCTCGTTAGGGTCCCCTGCTGAGGGGAGCCCCAGCTCCTCCCAGCCACCCTTCTGCTCCTTCTGGTCTGTCCTCCCCCCTGGATAGAGCCTCCATTATTCAGAGCCACGCGTCCCTGCCGAGAAGTTTTCATCAGGGTCTGAGCAAGCCTGGAAGGTCTAACTTTCAGTTTACAGAAAACACAGAGGAAGGAACAGCTTAAAAAAGAAACACAACAGGGAAATAATCAGACCGATTCATAATACGGTCTCATCTGCCTTTTGATGAGTCTGCCAACGGACGGTCGCTGGCAGCAATTCAGCACTGACAGGAGCCCCCACGTTGGGGCGAGATTCAGCGCAGGGCTCAGCTGTGACAGCGCAGCCGGGAGAACAGCCCGGGGCCAGGCCCCTCTCCCGCTGGGCACCTCTGCCCTGGCCCTGCTGGTCTGCTCGCTGCTCCTGCAGATGTTTTCAGTGGTTCAGCCCAGCCAGGGTGACCCAGTCTTCCGTCTTCAACGGGAAGAAAAAGTGGTTCCTGCAGCCACAGACGAGCTGACCTACTGGACAGAAGCCTCTGCCCCTGATCCCTGCTTGGTCCTTCCTCATGCAAATGAGGACTCCAAATCCTCAGAGTTTGATTGGTCCAAAAGGCACTGTCCTGATTGGTCAGAATAGAACCTCTTGGCTGGAGCTGCAGCTCTGGTTGGACAGGGAAAGTCTCACTCCTATTGGTTGAACCAGGATTCCAGGAAGTGGTATAAGGGCTGCGCTGGCAGCTTCCAGGGCTGTTTGCAGGGAAGGCCCCTGGGGCAGAAACAGCCGCGGGGCTCTGTGTGTTGGTTTGTTTTAAATTTTTAACCCAGTGAGCTTCTAAGAGCTGTTCTTAGTAGGTTTTTCTCTCTCAGGGTTCACAAGTCATAGATGTTACAAATGGAGAAGCAATTGCTCTGGATTAAAATAGATTTGTGAGCGATAAAAACAAAATGTCCCTGGCTGGTGGCTCAGTGGATAAGGTGCTGGCCTGTGAACCCAAAGGTCGCTGGTTCGATTCCCAGCCAGGGCACGTGACCAGGTTGCAAGCCAGGTCTCCAACCAGGTCCATGGCTGGAGGCAGGTGAAAGGCAACCATACATGGATGTTTCTCTCCCTCTCTGCCTCCCTCCCTTCTCCTCTCTCTGAAAATAATAAATAAAATCTTTTTTAAAAAGTGTAATGCTTGAGCCTTGATTGGATCCTGGTTTCCAGAAAACGGCTTCGAAAGCTATTCCGGAGCAAGTGGGTTGATCTTGAATATGCCCTTGTTATCAGGTGAACTTGAGATCATTGTTTTTAGTTTGTTTAATGTGGCAACGGCATCCTTACTTTCTAAAGATGTATTTGAAGGGTAAGAGTCATTATGTTTGTACTGTACTTGAAAGTGATCCAGCAACAGCCCTGGCCAGGTAGCTCAGCTGGTTAGCACATCATCCTGATACTCCAAGGTCGTGGGTTTGACCTCTGGTTTGGGCATGTGTGTTATCAAGTGGTGATGATTCTCTCTCTCCCTCTCGAATGAATTAAAAAATAACATGCATAAAATAAAATGAAGCAGAAAAACTATGACAGGTAAAGCAAATATAGCAAAATATTAACTACTGTTGAAACTAGGTGTTGGAACTACGAATGTTCCTTGTACCTGTTCTTTCTACTTCGCTGTGTTTGTTTCAAGCACAATAAAAGAATATTTTTAACAAAAGTTACCAACTCAACGGAGAGGAGAATCCTAGAACCAGAAACCCCAGTTCTGAAGGTGGACCGGGCAGCCTCCTTCATGTGCATCCTGGAGATGAAGATAAACATCTGTCCCATAAGGCAGCTCCGGGGGCAGGTAGACCCTACACAGAACCCTGAGAGCCCCTCCTGGGCGTACCTTCCCCGCAGAGTGACCAGCACAGGAAGAGATCATGTGTCACATCCCCAAGGCCACCTTACGTTTTCACAATGTTATGTGTCCATTCTATCTCAATAAAGCTGGAAGAGAAGAAATAGTACAGTAACACAATCAGCAGCAAGACTGGACGATGAAATTAGAACCACTCTCCGGAGTACAAAGTCATTCGTGGCATGAAAGATCAAAACAAGGTAGACAGGCCCGGGTGCCTGGCTAAGTCGGTTGGAGGTCACCAATATAAACGGAAAAGTTGTGGGTTCAGCTCAGGGAGCTCCCCCGGGAGGGAGTGGGCACTGCGAGAGGCCAGCTGAGGGCCATGGGTGGTCCCCCCAGCTCTCTTGCCCTTGGGAGGCCTTGACCTTGACCTGGGGGGGGAGGAATTTCTGTAGCTCCCTCAGGACACAAGTTGGAGCTGGGGCCACGTCTGGGGACTCCGGGTCAGAAGCAGTCACTGCAGACGGACGGCTCCGCTGCCAACCTCCACTCAGGGGTCAGTTTATGGGGCCATCTCATCTGTGGTGGAGGAAGGGGACTATCAAGAAGTAAAGTAGCATTCCAAACGCAAGACAACCTGCCAGCTGGGTAAGGACCCATGGACCAGAGCCTCCGGTCGGGTACCTGACACCGATGGGCCAGAGAGGGGAGGTGTCTGGCCAGCACCCCAGAAGCTCCCAGGGCTTCCCCCTCAGACACGAGGTCAGTCCTCCACAGCCTCCCCGCCCCCGACCCTGTGGGCGCTGGAAGTCCCACAGCCCGTGTTCCCCCTGAGCGGCTTTGGGCTCTGAAGCCAGCGTCCCCCCAACTCCAGGGAGGCTGAGTCAGGGGGTGTCTGTGTGTGTCTCACACTGTCCCCCGCAGCCAGGCCCAGGGTCAGAGCGACTCCAGTGGCATCAGACTGGCCTCCGGGGGAGCAAAGGGAAGGGATGGTCCATGGAAGCCCCGCAAATGTCCTCGTTGAGCAAATAAAAACGAGAGAGCAAGACGGGAAAAGCCAAGGTGTGTGTGTGGGGTACGAACAAGCAGACTCCGCAGTCACCGCGGCGGAGACACCGCAGCTTTCCGGGCTTCCCGGTCAAGAGTCGGTGCAGCTGGGCTGGCTGGAGCCCAAAACTATGGCGGGTTCGATTCCTGGGTGGCGCACGTACCTGGGTTGCGGGTTCGATCCCTTGTCAGGGCACCTACGGGGGGCGATGGGCGGATGTTTCTCTCTCTGTCTCTAAGATCCGTAATAAACAAGTCTAAAAAAAGACAGAGAGAGAAAAAACACCAAGCAAATTAAACGGCTGCCCAGCCGTGTTTCCAAACCATTTAGCACGTGAGATGCGCAGGCCCTGCGGCCGGGTGGGGGTTCCAGGCGGACCCCACGGCAGGCTGCCCGGCTGCAGGGTCTTGAGCTCAGAGGAACCCAAACGGTTGCCCTGATAGTGAGGGGCCCCAGGGAGCAGGGAGTTGGGGGAGGGCGGGCAGCTGCCCTGTTTCCACCAGGGTGGAAACGGTTTCCACCGTTTTCAGTTTTTGTTGGTTTGGTTCAGGCTGACGCCCAGGCTAGGCGCTCGCAGGTGTGGTCCCCAGGGGCCGTGCTGCCCACCCGTGGGACACCCCAGGCTGGGATCGGGGCCAGTATCAGCCCAGGGGGGCCGCCTACCCTGCAGAAACCTTGCGCCCAGGCTGGGGGCACAGCCCCGACGTTTGCCCAGCAGAAACTAGCACCTGGGTGGGGAAACCCACCACGTGGGTGGAGGGCCCCCTCCCCGGAGTCCCTCTCGGGGTTCCACCCTGGTTTCTGAACCTGTGGCTGAGGTGGCAGGACCAGGGGGCCCCGGCCGGGTTGCTTATTCCCCTCCCAGCTGCTTCTGTCTCTCCCCGGCTCCAGGACACAGAACAGCTGAGCAGATAAACAAGTCACCACCTGCTCCCTCCTCCCCTGTGACTCGGCTCGCGGCCCTAAGTCCCACCCCTCCCGCCCGCTCTCCCTCCGTGCTCCCCGCAGCCACGCGGGCGCCGCAGCTGCTGTCTCGGGGCCCCAGCCCCTCCCCCTGCTGCCACCAATGGCAAGTGAGGGACGTGTGTACCCAGCCCTGGGCGCTCCCTCCTCCCGGAGCCATTTCAACACAACCGTGTGCTTCCAGAAATGAATTCCTGGGGCTCTGGGGTCCCTGAGGAAGGCGAGCGCACGGCCTCCGCAGCCCCGGGGCCACAGAGTGTCTGGCCGCCTGGCCCAGAGCCCCGGCCCCGAGGCTGGAAGGAAGGGGTTAACCGCAGCAGAACCGGGAGGGCGGCTGCCGGCCACATGGGAAGGGGCAGACCCCTGGGGCGGGGGGCGGAGAGGGCGGCAGGAAGCAGCTTCAACCCCGAAGAAAGGCCGCCTTCCCGGGAGCCTGGGCTGCAGGGCGCCCGCCGGCCCTCGCTGGCACACGGCGGTCGGCACGGCAGACGCGGGCGGGCGCTGCGCTCAGCTCCGCGAAGCTTAATAAGGGCCCGGCGCTGGGAGATCCGTCCCCCAGAGGTTCCTTAGCAATTCAGCTCAAATTTGGGGCGATGTTGGCTCAGCCAGCCTGCTTTCGCCTCCTCAGGGGTTCAAGTTTCCTGCTCTGGGGACGGGGGGAGCATGTGCCGGAGGAAAGCGCACCTGCCGCCCACCTGCAGGCTGCTCCCCCTGGGCCCACCCGCCCCTGCCGGTCCGGTCCCGGAGCTCTGGGCTGAGGCTCGGTCGGTTGGAGGTGACCGGACGCTCCCCAAGTCCCATGACCTCAGTTTCCCTACCCACATTTCCACCGGGTAGAAATAACGTCCACCCCACGCACGTAACTACTCTAGTTTTTTTAAAAGATCTTATTCCTTATTGTTAGAGAGACATCAACACGTCACACGCCCCCAACCTGGGACCTGGCCCGCAGCCCAGGCCTGTGCCCTGGCTGGGAATCGAACCAGCGACCCTTTGGTTCACAAGCTGACGCCCCAGCCAGGGCTGCACCCCGTGTTTTAACGGAGAGTCCGGCAGCCCCAGAAGGCGGGAGGGGAGGCAGTGCCCACCAGCGACAGACGCCCCCCAGGAGGGGCCCTGCCCACCTCCGAAGCCTGGTCTCACCGTGTTTCCTGAATTGCGGTGAATTTTCAATCACACGGGAAAATGGCGGCGGTGACCGGAGTCAGGTCAGCTGCGAGCTGGACCATTCTCCACACACCTTTGTCGGGGACCACGCCAGGTGGCACCGTGGGTTAGCGCGTGGCCTGGTGAGCCACGCGGCTGCAGGTTCAATTCCCGGTCAGGGCACAGGCCATGGCCGGGGGCTCGTCCCGGGGTCGGGGCGCGTGCTGATGGATGCTTCTCTCTCCCATGGACGATTCTGTCCCTCACCAGGTGGCAGGGAAATGAGGACCAGGTGTCTGCAGGACACGGGCGCTGAGCGGGGCTGCGGGGTGCGCTGCCCAGGGTGCAACTGCTTGTCTTGGTCACAGCAGTGTCCCCAGTGCCCAGCCCAGGGCCCGGAGCCCGCCAGGGGCCCAGCAGCCCGCCAGGGTTCCGACAGTGACCTTGGGGGCCGCGTGGCCTGGGAGAAACCCGGGGTGCCGTGCGCCGGGCCTGCCAACGCTCGGGCTCCATTCTGACTTCTTGGCACAGCGTCCATCCGTCCGTCCGTCTGTTACTTGCTGGGCAGGGGGCCGTGGCTTCCCACCAGGCAGCAGCTGCCCCTCAGGGACCAGGCTCCGCCCTGTGTCTGCCACCCCACAACTGCACCTCCTCACGAAGCAGCCCCCCGCCTTTCTGTGGCTTCGCCTGCTGACTGCCCAGGATGCCTCTTCGTTGAGCAAAGGTGGGCAAACCCTCCACGAGCCTCCAGGGGAGCGTGTTGCTTTCACACACCCGGCCGGTCACCAGGGGCTGGTCACCAGGGGCTGGTCCCGTGAGGAAGGAAAAATGGCTTCGTCTGGGCCCACGGTGACGGCCTTTGGCGTGTTTCCCTCAACAGCGTTACTTGAACCGGGCACAGAAGAGGCGCAGGAGGGAAGGGGGTTCCCCGTGTCCTGCAGCAGGACGGGCTCCCGCCTGGTGCCCAGGGAGCTGGACGGTGGTCCCTGCACCAAAAGGTCACGCACGGGTTTGGCCCGAGGTCTGGCGCATATGGGAGGCAGCCGATGGACGCCTCTCTCTCTCCTTCCCTTCCTGTCTCTCTAAGGTTGATGAGCATATTTTAAAAACTGAAATAACAGGAAGGAAGGGACAGAGGCTGCTAAGGAGGCAGGATGGCAGACAGGCCTCTGAGAGACGCTGCCCCCCGGCCGGAGAACGGCGGGGTCTCACCCAGCGCCCACGTCACTGCAGCGTGTTCTTGCTGAGCTCGGTGTTCCGAGGGGCCCCACACCTCGTCCCCCGTGTCCTCTCTCTGCCCGCTTTTCTCATCCTGCCTTTCTCCGCGGGGGCCCTTCTGTGACATGAGTGTCTGGTGTCAGTTGTCGGTGTCCGGGAAATTGTAGATCCTTCCCCCCTTTCTCTTTTTAGCCAGGGTCACCCATTCTGGGCCAGCTGGCACCGGGGCGAAGCCACCACGGAAGCTCCAGGCCTGGTCCCCCAGATTCCAAACCCCAGGGATGCCCCCCAGGAATTCTGGGAGCTCCAGGCACCCTTGCCAAGTTGGGGCAGCTCATGCAGCCCCCCTAGGTCAGGCCTCTGGCCGCCAAGTGTCCTTCCATCCCAGGGACACTTACGGTAAGAGAGCAGAACAGGAAACGCCACGTAATTTGGGACCTACGGTCATTTAGAAAGAGAAACATTTCACAACCGTTCGCCTAGGAGGTCTGTCCCGAAAGCACGGGGCCACGCCGCAAAGAAAGCACAACTACAATGACAAACATCTATTTTTTTTTATTAAAAAAGATACAGGAAACGGTGTAGGAGCCTCAGCCCCCTTGGCAGCTGGACCGCAGAGGGGCTGAGTCCCCCGGGCGATGCCACACGCAGGCGGGTTCCTGGTGCATGGCCGCTGGCTCGATGCGTCCGGGACAGGCCTTTTGGGTCAAACCAGCCCTTTGCACAGGCGGAACGTGCCCGAGGCCCAACGTCACTCGTGGGTCAGTTAAACTGGAACAAGAAAGGCAACCGGGAGGAGGAGAGACGCGTGGGCCTATGAGAAGGGAAAAGGGAGCGGGGGAGAAATGACGGGGGGATCCCCGTGAACCCCCTTTGACCTCGGACGTAGCTGCCAAGAGAGCAGTGGAAGAGCAGGCAGGGCCCCAACTATCTGGCTGAGAAAACTAGAAAAGAGCCACCTCACGGGGCGCCGCTCTGCTCCGCGGGCCGGCGGGCGCCCCCTTCCTTGGTGTCAGGTGTACCAGGGTCCCCCCAGGAACTGCTCCTTCCCCTGCGCCCCGGCGGCGCCCTGCTGGACAGATGGACAGAACAGGCCCAGGTGCAAAAGCAGCTGGGGGGCCGGGGCTGTGCTGCGGGGCTGGGGTGGGTGCTGAGTCCTCGCAGCGAAGGGGGGGCTCGGCCATCCTGGCCTGCGCGTCCCTGAAGCGCTGGCCCGGGCCGGCCTTCCTCTCTCCACAGGCACCTGGGCCCCTCACCCCCCAGTGCGTCCCTGGCTTTGGGGTACCCAGTTCGTGTCCACTTTTCAGGACCCAAGGGGAGGCAGGACCAGTGTCTGGCTCGAAGCACCGGACAGGGTCTCGGGAAACTGTGCACAGGGCCCGGCCCTCTTGCTCTGGCAAGAAACCTGAGCCCGGGCCCTGGGAGTCACATGGCATCGCCAAGGGCACCCACCCCGCCTGGGGCTCAGTCGAGGGCGTGTCAGCGCCGGGCGGCCTTGCTGGAGACCTGCCGGGGAGCCCCAGGTCCCCCAGGTCCCCTGAAGCACCGCCGTCGTCGCTGTCCTGACCGCAGGCTCCCAGGGTTCTGAGCCGCGGCTTTGCTCACGTGTCCGCAGCCGCAGCTGCCTCTGTGGCTGCGCCGGCTCTGAGCCGCCCGGGGCAGGGACCCCTCCCTCCCCGCTGCTCATTACCCGGCTTAATGAGGCCAGGAAATGCTCCGGCAGAAGACACGCTCTGCGGGCGGCGGGCGGCCCGGGGGGCTCTCAGCAACCCCACTTCCTGAGCTGGGGCTGGGGGCCGGGGGGCCGCCTGAGCTGGTGGGCGTCCTCCCGCTCAGAGCTGCTGGGAGCCCGGCCGCGAGGGGCACCGCGAGGAGCCCCCGGGCCTCCGGGGAGCTGAAGGCTGGCTTGTTTACAGACGGCACCGGATCTGAGGCTGGGCTGCCGCCCACCCCCCTCTCCCGCCCACCTCAGTTCTGGGGCTGCACCACCTGCCTGCCGCCCCGCAGAGGCCAGCGGCTCCCGCGTCTCCACGCCTGGAAATGGGGTGGGATTCCACACACCCCACAGCCTCCCGGCACTCCGCACGCCGCGGGCCACACGCCCCGGAACGGGCCTGCCCAGGGCCTCTGAGCTTGAGAACCCGTTGCTGGAGCTTTGTGCTGCTGGGGGCCGGGGGGCAGGGACGGTCAAGGGTGGGTTCCCGGCGTGGGGTGTGGAGTCTCCGTCAGGTCCAGCCCTGCGGTGACTCTTCTGGGCCCTTGGATCAGCACTTGCACCTTTCCGAGCCTCAGTTTCCGCAGCTGAAAAGGGAAAGAGACAGCGCCGGCCTGCGAACCCAAAGGTCGCCGGTTCGATCCCCAGCCAGGGCACATGACCAGGTTGCAAGCCAGGTCTCCAGCCAGGTCCCCAGCTGGAGGCAGGTGAAACGCAGCCACCCATGGATGTCTCCCTCCCTCTCCGCCTCTCTCCCTTCCCCTCTCTCTAAAAAGAATAAATAAAACATTTTTAAAAATTAAAGAAATAAAAATAACGAATAAAATCTGTTTTAAAAAAGTGCGAAGAACAAACGAAAAGGGGAAAGTAACATCAGTGAGCTCCCATCTTCTGCTGGGGGCATCGCCCTGACGTTAGTCCACCTAATGGTCCAGTTACCTGTCCGGGGCCGGACCGGGTGGCTCACGGCCGGTGAACTGCAGTGTAGACCTACTATGCGCTGTCGACCGAGACCGGATCTGGGAATCCCAGAGGGAAGAGACGACCCCACTTTCAGCCGCCCAGCCGCCCGGTGCGTTGCCCCTTGCTAAGGGGACCGCGCACCGTGCCCCAGGGATGCTGCAGAGTCCGCGTGGGGGTCTGGTCCCCTCCTCTGGGCCCCACACCCAGTGGCCTCCCGGAAGCTCTGCGGCCACTTGGTTCAGGAGTCCCTGGCTTACGGTTTCAGGCCTCGCTCTTTTCTGGTAAAATGTACATTTCTTGAGAACGGACCTCATTTTTCTCACCTGCGGGAAGAAGACAGAAGCGTTTGTGACTCTGCCGCCCACGGATCTGGTAGCCTGCGCCGGGCAAGTCCCGGCTGAGCAGCCGCTGGCCAGACGGGACCCCACACACCACGCTGGGGGGGCCACCCTGGTCGGGGCCGGTAGGGAACCAACCAGCGATGCATCGGTAGGTGGAACAACACACCCATGTCTCTCTCTCCTCCTCCTCCTCCTCCCTTTCTCTCTAAAATCAATACGTTAACAAAATTGTTTTAAACACTCTTCCGCTCCAACAAGAAGTAAGTTTGTTCCACAGCAGGGCGGGGGGGCGTGTGTGAGGAGAGTGGGGTTCCTCCCATTCCACCCAGAGAGGCTTGGAGCCCAGGTACAGGCCACCCCAGCCTGCTCATCCCCTCCCCAGAGAAGACCCACCCCACCTCCCACCCCCTGCTCTCCGGCACCCTGGCTGGTCAGGGCTCCCACTTAAACCCATTAAATCAAAGGAAGCTTCGGGCCCAGCAGCCAGAGGCATAAAAACTGTGGCCTCCTAACCCTTGGGGTCCCCAGCTTTGTCACCCCTGTGGCCTGAGAGGGGTGAAGTCAGCGCACAGACAGAGGGAGGAAAGGCCCCAGGGGACCTCGGAGCGGCTGCGGGAGGCAGGGTGGGCTCAGCGCGCAGAAGTGGGCGACGGGCAGCTGCCGGCGTCGGGCCAGGGCCCCCCTGCCAGCGAGGCCGTGGGTGCTGGACTCCCCACCCGCGAGTCTCCCGCCAGGCGCTGGGGAGGCTGTGGAGGCGGGAGGAGGCGCCCAGAAACAGCGCCGGAATTTCACCTCTATGGCCCCCGCTCCCTTTCTTCCGCCCATCCAGGCCTGCAGGAGGGTGGGAGGCGATGCCCCCTCCGGGCAGCTTGGGGGTGAACTCCTGCTCCTGCCATTGTCTCTCCTTGTGTCACGAGTGGGGGGTCCTGGGAGCTCAGCAGCGCCTCCTCCAAGCTGCCTGGGAAGAGCTGGGAGCACCCCTGTGTCACTCCACCGGGAGAGGGGTGGCTGTCGCCCTCCTAGGCAGCACCCCTCATTCTCCTCCAGCTCCCCTGAGACGGGCAAGGCCCGTCTCCACCCCAGCCTGCAGCAAGGTGCCCCGAGTGTTGGTTGTGAGCCGGCATCTGTCTCCCCAAAGGCCGAATGCCAGGCCCAGGGGGCAGAGTCCCATGGGCCACTGGGGCCATTGGGTTGGGGGACTCAAGCGTTCACCCGCTGACCTGCTTAACCCGTTCCGGTTATTTCAACATTTCCAGGCCGAGAAGAGGCAGGAAATGACTCAGGCAGGCACGCGTGTCTGTGGGAATCATGCTCCATCCTGTGTGTTCAGCTGCTTCACAGGAAGACTTAGCCTGGGGCCATGGTTTGTTTATTCCTTTATTGATTGATGGCTATTTGGTCTATTAGGTAACTTCTTTACAAACTGGGTTGGATTTCGGTTCACTAGTCTGAAATATACTTATTTTATTGTTAAAGATTTTATTTATTATTTTTCAGAGAGAGGAGAAGGGAAGGAGGCAGAGGAGGGAAACATCCATGTGTGGCTGCCTTTCACCTGCCTCCAGCTGGGGACCTGGCTGGGGACCTGGCTGGGGACCTGGCTTGCAACCTGGTCATGTGCCCTGGCTGGGGAATCGAACGAAATATGCTTATCGATTTTAGAAAGAGTGGAAGGGAGAGAGAGAGACAGAGGGAGAGAAACACCGACGTGAGAGAGGAACATCGACTGGTTGCCTTTGTCACGGACCCCGACCTGGGTCGCTGCCTAGGAGGTGGCCGCCTGCAGCCAGGAAGAGAGGCCTCACCAGCCACGGGCCCTGCGGGCACCTTGGCCTTGGCCTTCCAGCCTCCGGAGCTGTCGGAAAATAAGTGGCTGTTGGTTACGCCCCCGGCGTGTGGTGTTCTGCTGCAAAATTCACTTGGGGTGTCTTTGCTTGTTCGTTTTTTTCCCTTGAGTTTTTAAGCCGAGTCCATTGCAGCCCTGTTCTCTGCGGCCACATGCGCCTGCGTCAGGGGAGATGCCCCAGCGCGGGAAGCTGGTCCCGCAGGGGCTGGAAGCAGCCAGGAGCCAAACCAGCGACAGGGTCACATGAGAGGTGAGCAACAGCGGGAACCAGCCACACCTCGCCTGGCGTTAGAGGGACCCAGGGGCCAGGGGTGTAACCAGGCTGATGGCTGGTGTTTGGGGTGGGTGGGGGGTCTGGGGCCTGGCAGGGAGAGGAGCCCCATCAGAGATGGGGTAACACGCCGCGTCCCACAGCGACCTTCGTGCGTGCGGGCGAGAACGCTTCACACCGGCCCTCCTAGCCAGCTTCCAACGCACGGCTCAGCATCCTTAGCTGTTGTCCCTGTGCGGCTATTCATCGGTCCCCATGTAAGACTCCTGGGTTGACTTGTGCCAAACTTAATCATCCCTAACGGTGAAATGATGTTTCAGGTTTGTTGCGTTCAATTCAAAGGAAAGCTCCCAATGAACCGCTCCAGAGGCAGCCTTGCCGCTCCCTTACCTGGAGGCCTTTTCCGTCCTGGCTCCACCGCGGCCCTCACCTGCTCAGCCCACCTGGTCTCCCGCGCCTCCCACGCAGGCGGGAGGGAAAATGAGGCGGAGAAGACAGCCTTTCCCTCCACCTGTCACATTGATTTCTCACATTTGATCACTGCTTTGGAACCAGGTTAATTGCTTTCTTTTTGGCCTGGTCAGATAACAGTCTGGTATCATTTTCAAAGGCCAAGTTATCTGGAAGAGAAACAAAACAACATCTAACAATGTACTGGCCTCTGCCTCAGATGAATCATTTCGGACACTGTCACCTACACGGCCTGTTATTAGGAAGCTCAGAGTATTCATTAGAAAGGACAGGGAGACTTGGGTAGGAAGTGGGAATTAGTAGCTACTCTTAATTTTCTCTGCAAGGACTCTACTGTGCAAGGACAGAAAAAATAAATTAAAAGGGCTGAGAAACATTTTGTTTGTGCGTATTTTTAGTTGTTTTATCTTTACTTTTTATAGATTGTATTTATTATTATTTTTTTAAAGATTTTATTTATTACTTTCAGAGAGAGGGGAAGGGAGGGAGGCAGAGAGGGAGAGAGACATCCATGTGTGGTTGCCTTTCACCTGCCTCCAGCTACAGACCTGGCTGGAGACCTGGCTGGAGACCTGGTCATGTGCCCTGACTGGGAATTGAACCAGCGACCTTTGGGTTTGCAGGCCAGCGCCAGTCCACTGAGCCACCAGCCGAGAGGGCTTTATTTTTAAAGTAATATTTCAAAAATGGCCCTGGATGGTGTGGCTCAGGGTACCCAGCACTGGCCTGCAGAACAAAGGGCTGCGGGTTCGATTCCCAGTCAGGGCACATACCCGGGTTGTGGGCCGTGAGACAGGCAACCAAGCGATATTTCTCTCCCTTTCTTTCTCCCTCCTTTCTCCTCTCTCTAACGATAGACACGTAACATCTTTTTAACATGAGAAAAAATGTTTATTGATTTTAGAGAACAGAAGGGAGAGAGGAAAAAAGAACATCAACGGGTTGCTTCCCATAAGTGACTCCATCAGGGATATCGAACCCGAAACCTAGGCCTGCGCCCCGACCGGGAACTGAGCCCGCAGCCCTTTGGTGCACGGGGGGGCGGTGCTCCAACCCACTGAAGCCAGGCCGGTCGCTCTTTAGGTCGATTTCTTCTCCAATGTGCCCTGGCCTTTACGACGCACGGAGACCCACAGGGGGCTTTCCCAGCCCTCGTCAGCTCCCTGGATGTATCAGTCATCTATTGCTGCGTAACAAGTGACCCCCACCCAGCTGGATGAAAGCACCTGCGTGTTTATATTCCCCAGCTTCCCAGGGCCAGGAGTCCAAACGGGACGAACAGGGTGACTGTGGCGGATAAGTGACAACATTTTCTAGAACGCAGAAACGTAGCTGGAAAACTCTCCAACCTCTCAACCTCGGTGTCTACATTCGTCAAGTGAGACTAGTCATGCTTAACTCGTAAGATTTGGGGGAAATGATACGAAATAAGGATGTTGACTGATCCTAAGCACTGCAATGAAAACGATGATTTATTTTAACCTTGAAATTTCGGTGACATTTATTACCAATACCCCCACACATTAACCTTAGATATTTTCAAGTTATATCTTTTAAATAAAAACAAGTTTATTTTTCCCATCACCATTTATTCCCCCATGCCTCCCTGCGTCTCCCTGCACCCCGTACCCCCGCAATCACCCCACTGTTGTCCATGTTTATGAGGTTGTTTTTTTTCTCTCTCTCTCTCTCTTTTTGGTCAATTTCTCTACCCGCATCTCCTCCCCTGAGCTATCAGCCTGCTACTTTTAATTATATCAAGCAGGCCGATTTTGTCTGAAATCAAATCAAAGCCTCCACGAAACGATGACAGCGTAAGCTGGTTGGTATCTTTCTTGGTTCCCGTTTGAGCTTCAGGGCCCGGAACGCGCAGACCGCGGGGCCCCTCGGGCGGCCGTCGCCAGCCGCAGAGACACCCTCCGCCGGCACTTAGAGGCGGATAAACGTTTCCACATGTGGAGTCCCCGGGAGCTGATGGTCTGGATTTGGGGTTTTGCCAGAAAAAAATGACCACATTACTGAAGCCACTTCCCAAATTATGAGACTTAATGAGCCAAGGAAATTTAATTATTCTCCAAAGTGTACTTTCTGGTTTAGATTATAACTCAGCAACTGTTGTTGCCACTGTTTCAGATGGAACTGGGCTCAAAGCACGACGATTTTACTCATTTATTCATATTTATTAAGAACCTTCCTGCCCTGGCTGGTGGCTCAGCGGATAAGGCGCCCACCTGTGAACCCAACGGTCGCTGGTTCGATTCCCAGCCAGGGCACATAAGCAGGTTGAAAGCCAGGTCTCCAGCCAGGTCTGTAGCTGGAGGCAAAAGAAAGGCAACCATACATTGATGTTTCTCTCTAAAAATAATGAATACAAATAAATCTTAAAAATAAATAAAAAGCCCTGGCTGGTAGCACAGTGGATAAGGCACCGGCCTGTGAACCCAAAGGTCGCGGGTTCGATTCCCAGCCAGAGCAACATAACTGGGTTGCAAGCCAGGTCTCCAGCCAGGTCTGTGGCTGGAGGCAGGTGAAAAGCAGCCATACATCGATGTCTCTCTCCCTCTCTGCCTCTCTCTCTTCCCCTCTTTCTAAAAATAATAAAATAAAATCTTTAAAATAAATAAATAAATAAAGTGGCAGACAGTCTAAAAAGAGCCTCAGAGGACCAAGAAATCAGGGAGGGCTTCCTGGAAGAAGTGCTGTGTACACTGGGTTTTGAAGCATGAGTAGGAGTTAGGGTGTCAATGGCCAGGGTTGGGTGAAGAGCCACTTTAAGCCAAGAGCTGTTAGTGAAGACACCGAGATTGAAGACATCAAGGCGGAGAGGCACAGGGGGAGGGAGGGAAGCAGCTGGGAACCAGAGCCAGGGGAGCCCTTTCATGCGCAGTTACGGGTTTGGATTTCATACGTGAGACCAGAGGGAGGTCTGACAACGTTCCTAGTGGAAGAACCATGTACAGTTTGTGACTGATTGTCGGTGACGTGCAGGTAGAAAACCCAGAAGCAACTGGATTGGTCTGGGCGTGAGGAGAGAAAGGCTGGAACCGAGGGCGGCATTGGAAATGCGGGTACGCGAAGGGTTATCAAGGATTCCTTATCTATTTGGACAGGGATGCCTGGGGAGAGAGCAAAGCATGCGTTTTCATGGGTGACAAGTTGGGGGGCAGGAGCATTGTTTTAGGGTGCTGCTGGGTAGGCGCTCGGAATAAGGGTGGACGGAGCTCAGGCGGAAACACAGAATCAATAGTTTGCCACCTGCTTTCCCACCCAAGTTGTGAATGAGCGGCGGGAGGACTACTTATGTAAAAAGAAGGGAGGCAGGCAGGAGGTCAGGAAGGAAGGAAGGAAGGAAGGAAGGAAGGCAGGTGCAGAAGAAAGAAGATGAAAAGGCCAAGTGGAACTGCTGCCATGGAACTGGGAACGAGCCAGAGGAGAAAGCTAACAGGGATTAGAAGATGAAATAAGTAATAACCTGCGTGGATGTGTTTCAAGCGTTAATTCCTCTGACGCTGGTGGGAGCCGCGGGGAGCCTGATGCTCCTGTGAAGAGCCCAGGCCCCGAGCAAGGCTGGGTGCCCCGAGACGCGCGCCGGCCCCTGGACTCGACCTGCCGCCTTCTGAAGCCCTGATCTAATTCTCCTTGAAAGCGGGGAGGCAGGGCCAGGTCGGTGAAACTGGGACAAAGGGGTTGGAGGGAGGGGTGGTCACACGCCCTGCGACAGAGGTGAGGCCCCGTGGTCTGACCACACAGGCGCACCGTCCGCCCTGGGCGGCGACTCCTGCCCAGACTCCCTTCACAGGGAGTTTCCACCCTTGGAACCGTTCTGGAAGCACCGGCTGGTGTGCCGGTCGCAGGCCTTCCCGCTGCCACCTCAGGTCCACTCAGCTCATCCCGCCGGCCAGTCAGGGGTCTGGAAAAGAACTCGAGCCAGCCTGGCCCCCGACCCGGCCTGAGGGAAGAAGGGTCAGAGTGTGGAAGGGAAGCTTTGCTCCCTCCAGTAGCTGAAAGAAGGGAGGAGGCTGTATTAGCCCAGGGAGCTTGACCAGGTCTCAAGCGGCGCTGAGTTCTGTTTCCCATTCGTGACCCCAAAGCAGAAAAGTGACAACATTTTCTAGAATGTGGAAACGTTGCCAGAAAACTATCCAACCTCTCGTTGAAGACCGCTGAATTTTCAGGTGAGCTTACGCTGGGACGCTGGCTGAGGGTTCCTGTTCTACTCAGTTTTCTTCGTGTGGAATTCAAGGACACCTGCGTGTCGGGTGGACCCCACCTGGCCTTCAGTCACCGGTCAAGGGTTGTTCCTGACCAACAGGAGGCCCAGCTGACACCTCCGACCTGCCCTTCGCCTTCCCCAGTTCCAACCCCTGGCTGGACCACTGTCTTTATCTTCCCTGACCCCGTGTGTCATTTGTTTGCATCCGCTACAGCGTGGAGCGCTGCAGCCTCTCTCTTCTTGGCCCATTTACCTAGTTATTCCATGAATAGTTAGTTGAGGGCCTGCTGTGGGACAGGTGCGGCTCTAGTTGGAAAAGAGGGGCGATAATCCAGTAATGACGTCGTGTGTCAGATGGTTATGGGCGCTGTGAAGAGAAGCAAGCCGCTATCTACTGCTCTGCACCAAGTAGCTGCTCAGTGAACACCAGGGGAATGGTACTTTTTAAAGAAAAGCAACCTACTGGCCGCTCCGTTAGCCTGGAGACAACGGAAGCTTTCTGACAATTAGACATGTTGTTTTTATGTCGGGGGGGACACGGATGAGCGTGCGTTGGAAAAGGTTGCATGATCTCTTAACGTAGAATTGTTCTTCGCGGCAACAATTACGATACTGAAAAAAAATTTTTTTTTCCGGTTAAACTAACCAGTTGTTAGAATTTTGTGCATTTGAACGTATCTAAACGTGCACATTTTCTGCCTCGTGTAAAAATGAGTATTTCACGCAGGCAATGTATTTACAAGATTCAGAAAGCGGATAATATCAATAGGTATGCAGCACACAGGGCAGAATCTTCTTCCCATTGCCTGATTCTCACCCCCCCCCCCCACAGACAGACAGACAGACACACACCCACAGAGACAACAGCAATTGTTGGCATCTATATCCTTCCAGACTTTGTGTATATATAAATGGGGACAGGTATTTTATTCATGTAACCCCTTTTTACACAAATAGTCCGTTCTGCGCTTTGCTTTGTAACATTTCACAATGCACCTCAGAGGTCTCTCCCCGTGGCCATGAAGAGGGCATCGCCCAGCGGGAAATCTCTAGCGTGGAACTTCACCAGCTGGGGCTGTTCATTCAGGCTTCTCTGACGCTGTCTGAGCACCCGGGCCGCCCGTCTGGGCCTGTTTCCTGCCCCTCCGGACAACCAGCCTTCTCAGGCCACTCAGACAGATGGTGTGGATGTCGCGTATCAGGGACATACAGAGAAAACCAGGTGATCTGCAGGGACATACATAGGTAATCCTTCCTTCCTTCATTTTAAAACCTCAAAATTTACAGACAACTGAAGTTTAGGGTGAGTTAAAAATATTTTATGATAAGAATTACTCATGCTTGCCCTGTCCATATGGCTTCTGTTTTGTTTTGTTTTAAAATTTTTAAAAAGATTTTATTTATTATTTCTAGAGAGAGAAGAAGGGAGAGAGGCAGAGAGGGAGAGAGACATCCATGTGTGGTTGCCCTTCACCTGCCTCTAGCTACGGACCTGGCTGGAGACCTGGTTCTGTGCCCTGGCTGGGGATCGAACCAGCGACCTTTGGGCTGTATTTTTTTTTATTAAATAGTTGGCTAGCAGACTTGGGAATATTTCAGTAATAAACAGTAAGTAAAACGTAGTAGAGTAGACAGAGTTTGAAAAGGGTTGGAATCTGGCTCTTTCCATGAAAATATCAGCCTCACTCCCCCACCTGTACGCAGTGCCCAGAACAATACCTATTTCTCCTCAGTGATGAAACCAGCCGAAACGTAACCAGTTTGCTACATATTTGTCTGATTGAGGGACTCTAAAGTACTTTTCTATCATCAAAGCTTTAGGCATTATTGACTTTTAACAAGTAACGGAACTCTGAACATCTTCCGGTTTTGTGGGATCCCTCGATGATGCCGCCTTTATATAATTCTATAATCGAATCAATCATTTAATGGCTGCGTGTTAGGCATGATCCCTCCCGGCCAACGTCAAATCTGGCTGAGGAAAAAGACAACCCCGGTGACAGTCGGGGTGCAGATGGCAGAAAAGCCTGGAAAGGCAGCTTGGAGCCAAGCTGTGGCAGGTCCTGAGCAAGAATCCACCAGAGCTGGAACTTTGCCTCGTGCCCAGGGAGTGTCACTGAGCGGCGAGCCGGTGAGTGACGGGTGACCGGTGACGAGCGAGTGACAGGTCAAAGCGAAGGAGCATCGCTCTGGCTCTGTCCGTATCTGGGAGGAGGGACTGTTCCGTCCCGGCTCCGCCTCTCACGGAAGCTCTCTAGGGGAGAAGCCAAATCTCCCGACAGATAATCTAATCCGCTTCCTGCCACCGCTAAATGTTTACCTTTTAACATTGTTATGTGTTTCTTTTTAGAGAGAAGGGAAGGCGGGGAGAGAGAAAGGGGGAGAAACATCCACGCGTGGTGGCCTCTCACGCCCCCACCTGGGACCCAGCCTGCAACCCGGGCCTGTGCCCTGACTGGGAATCGAACTGGCGACCCTTCGGTTCGCAGGCCACTGAGCCCCACCAGCCAGGGCTGCCGCTTCTACATGTTTACGTGGCCTGGCTCGCAGCCCCGCCTGGGAACAGGAACCTTACGGGACGCGCTCTCTCGTGGGAAGAGACGGGCGCGCACGCGTGTCCAGAACGAGTGAGGTGCTCGCACGTGTTGCACGCGGGCACCTGACGTGAGAACACAGTGGATAAACGGTCCTCTCCTCCTGCCCCTGTTGGATTCCGGGGCGAAGGAGGAGCAAGCAGCCCGGTCAGGCTGGGAGGCAGAGGGAGGGGAGGGGCGGTTGAACCAGAAGGAAACGCGGCGGGATGGGAGACAAACTGGCTAAGTGACGAGACCGCACTGCCGTCCTAGTGAGCCGCCAGGACAGAAGTGGCGCTTTTCTGCGTTGCATCCCTTGCAAGGCACAAATAAGTCAGGTCACCCACGGGGCCGGATCCTGAGGATCCCACGGGGGCCCTGGGTGTAGACCCCTCGGTAAAGGAGCCGCCTGACGACTTCTGCCTGTGATGGTGTGTCCCGGGCAACATGCCACGGGATGCCCGGGAGCTGCCCTGCTGCTGCGCAGCCAAGGACCCAGCCAGAGGGAGGGCGATGCTGGCTCAGTTGACACCCCCGCCCCCAGCTCCCCAGCAGGTGACAGGCAGGAGACGGTCCTGGGGCCTCCAAACCCCGCACAGGTTCTCCTCTCCAGCTGCCTCATTTCCTCCAGGACACCCCATAAACCTTGGGACATCAAAACAGTCCCATGGTTTGTGTTGGAAGCACTTAACAGTCCTACCCGTTTATGTGGGGGTCCGAAGAAGCCTACGTGCAGCGGGGCCGAGGATTTATGACTCTGTCGCTTCCTTCCCAGAACGAGCTGGGGCCGCCACTCTGGATTCGGTTACAGCTCCGCCCTCGAGGCCTCTGCCTTGGCCCCCTTACCCTGGGGAGGGGTGTCCTGTCCTGGTCTTCTACCTGCGACATGTCATTTTCCCTGTTCACACCCAGGGTCTGCAGAGGGAAGGCCAAGTCTCCATACGTGACCCCTCTACCGCCTTGTGTGGCTTTCACGGGCCTGCACACGGTAGCCACCTGCCCAGAGCCTCTTAATTCAATAAATGCGGAAACATTTAACAAGAGAGAGAAAAAAATAAAAGTGCCTGGTTTCCCATATCACCCTCCAGAAATCTATATCCCGTCAAAGCTGAAATTACAGCCTCTTTTGGGAAGAAATACAAGGTGACCATCAAACAGCTCTTGGGGGTTAGGGGCGCCGACCCCCTGCCCGGTCAAAAATCGGAGCATAACTTTATTTTGTAACGAAGACCTTCTTTATTTATTTATTACCGATAGAGAGAGGGGGATGGAGACAGAGAGGGAGAGAAACATCAACGCCTGGTTGCCTCCTGCGTACCCCCGACACGCAGCCAGTCACAAAACCTGTCCTTCGTGAGGCATTTCTTGGTATTTTCAGTATCTCCTAGAGAAGTGTTTCTCGGAACCCCCTGGGATTTTATTCTGGAAGCATTCAGTGCGAACATTCCCAAGACTTGGCTTTTCCATTGGCTGTAACCTGCTCCCTAGAAACTGAAATTTTCAGAGAGGCAAAGGCGTCTTCCACTGCATGAAATGATGAAGGTCCCAACCAGTCTTCTAGGTTGTCCCCTTAGCTTCTTCATGCTAGGCACCGTCTTGAAGGGAATCCATGTGATCACAGAGCTTATTCTGTGTTCTTTTTATTTTCCAATGGGACCCATTTAATTAGAAGAGGATATGGAGCTGAAGGATGTAAATATGAAAGAAATTTGCTTCCCAGCTTTTTTTATTTTTCCGCATGAAGTGTCTTTTTAGCCCTGGCTGGTGTGGCTCAGGGGATTGAGCACCAGCCTGTGAACCAAAGGGTCACAGGTTCAATTCCTAGTCAGGGCACAGGCCTGGGTTGCAGGCCAGGTCCCCAGTTGGGGGTGAGCCAGAGGCAACCCCATATTGATGTTTCTCTTCCGTTCTCTCTCTCTCTCCCTTCTCCTCTCTCCAAAAATAAATAAATAAAATCTTAAAAAAAAAAAAAGAATTAAAAAATATATATTTTATTTATTTTTTTCAAAGAGAGGAGAATGAAGAGATGCAGAGAGGGAGAGAAGCATCCATGTCTGGTTGCCTTTCACCTGCCACCAGCTGGGGACCTGGCTGGAGACCCGGCTTGCAACCTGGTTCTGTTCCCTGGCTGGGAATCGAACCAGCGACCTTTGGGTTCGCAGGCTGGCACCGTATCCGCTGAGCCATGAGCCAGGATAATCTAACCTTTGTCATAAGGAGGCAGGATGTGGGGTTCGTGTTGTAGCCGAGGCTGGCCCACGCCTCTGCACGCTGCACACACCTTCAGCCTGGGCACCTCCGGGACACGCACGTCACGGGTCACCGTCCCTACAACCACAGCAGTTTTTCCCCCCTGGCCAAGAAGCGTCATCTTTTGGGTCACCGGGGAAAGGGGCCGAGGCGGCTGGCAGGTGCTCCTTATGAGCGACTCCTTCAGCACCGCTAGGGTGAAGGTGGGGTTGACCCCGGGGCCACCAACCTCAACAGCTTGACCACGGCCTTAGGTGGACGTCCTGGCTCTTGGGCTCCATGGGCCTGACCTTTTTGGTCCTCGTGGTGGCCAGTGTCCACTGCCCTTCCGGTGCGTCTGCTCCAGCCGGTCCGGAAAGAGTTACCGAGTCCCTTCAAGGTCAGCTGAGGTCAGGCACAGTGGAGGGAGGAAGGGAAGACAGGAGGAGCGTGTGTGTTTGGGGACGTGACACGGTGACTGCACAGAGGGGGAAGGGGTGGGCTAGGCTGGGAAAAGCCAGGGTAGGACACCACTGGGAAACGCCAGGAGAAAGGAGGTGGACACAGTGGGGCAAGTGTGTCACAGGCGGGTACAGGGGTCCGTAAGTAAGCGGGATTCCAGGAGATTAGGCTGGAAGCACCACCGGGAAACAGATCTGGGGCAGGAAGCCAGGGGAGGTGTGGGGATGCGGGTGGGGGAGGCAGGGCAAACGGACAGCGCAGGGCAAGGATCCAGGTGTCCAGCCCGGGCTGGCCGAGGCGGGGGTCCAGCGCGAGGTCCCCATTGGCACACAGGCTCAGGGCCCACGTGGCCACCGTCCACCAGACCAAGACACATGGGGCTCGTTGGCTGGTGGAAGCTGGGGTGAGTGGAGGGACAGTGAGGGGCTGAGCCAGGGGTGGAGGGGACAGGAGGAATCAGGTCAGAAGTGGACGTGACAGTTGCTGAGAAGTGACCCTCAGCAGAAAGAGGTCCAGAGGGCAAGTCCCTCACAGGGGAAAAGGTGTCCAGGGAGAGGATGGGAGACCATCGTGACCACCAGCAGGGGGCACTTCCGGCTCCAGCTCGGGGTTGCTGATTAACCGGGAGGATTTTCAACCCCCCTGCGGCGACAGTTTTCAAAGGGGGCAGCACCCGGCTCTGTCGTCAGGCGCACTGACCTCTTTTCCCTTAGATTGTCCAATGAAATAACGACACCAGCCATCCGGTGGCAATGCCCTGTCTTGAACCAGAAATACGTATATAGGTCACTATACATATAGGTCACGTAGGAGAGCTGCCACTTATTGGTCACATCCCGTAACACGGTTGCGTCTCATTGGTCAGTTCTTGGTGCCAGAAACCCTTATGTACAAGTATAAGCACCTGATTTTTATTTACTTTATTTATTTTCTTTTTAAAAATATTATTGTTTCCAGAGAGAGGGGAAGGGAGCAAGGCAGAGAAGCATCCATTTATGGTTGCCTTTCACCTGCCTCCAGCTGGGGACCTGGCTGGAGACCTGGCTTGCAACCTGGTCATGTGTCCTGGCTGGGAATCGAACCAGCGACCTTTGGGTTCGCAGGCCGGTGCCTTATCCACTGGGCCACCAGCCAGGGCTGATTTATTTTATATAAATTTGTTTATTTATTTTAAAAAGAAAAGCAGGGTGGTTTTGTTTTTGTTTTTTAAAGATTTTATTATTTCCAGAGAGAGGGGAAGGGAGAGGGGCAGAGAGGGAGAGAGACATCCATGTATGGTTGCCTTTCACAGCACCTGATTTTTAAAAAGTCACTTGGGAGCAAAAAGGGTAGGTCACCCCTACTAGTATTTGTTTGTAAAGCAACGAAAGTTATGCCTATGTTTTGCCGGGTCAGCAAAAGAGATACTTTGTGGTGCGCTGCGGACATTAGTCATTAGTTTGCGTGGCCCGTTGAGAAGAAAAAGGCTCAGAACTACCGAGTGACAGGACCGGGCGGTGGTGTGCAAGGATGAGGACAGCGCAGTAGCCTTCAGGTGGAGGTGGCGTATGGGGCCCCGGTGCAAACACAGCAGAGGAACCAAGGCTTCTTAAGTTTTCTGCTTTCCGGCATAGTTGGTGTTCTGGGCACAGAAGTCGGCAGGTCTTGACAATGAAGACGCGAGGTGAAAAAGGCTCCACAATGGTAAAAGGTAAAAGGCGAGGATGATGCCGATGGAGGACCAGGGACCAGGAGGTGGGGAAACAGCAGTCAGGATGTCGTGTATTAGAGACAAATGTGCAGAAAAGTGGGAAGCAAACCCTTTAGCAAGAAAGTGTGGAAAGTCAAGCTGATCTGTGAGGAAACGAAGACAGACCAGGCAACAAGTCTCGAAAACATCGAATCGAGGTCATGAGATTCATTCCACAGTGGCTGGTGGCTTTTTTTACATCTCATCTATGAATAGGGTATCTACATAGTAGCTGTGCTTTATATAAACACATAAAAACGTAGCCTTTGCTCTTTAGATGTCCTTCAGATGACTTTTATTTATTTTTTTATAAATTACCATCTTAACTATTTTTTAAAGAGATTTTATTCATCATTTCCAGAGAGAAGGGCAGGGAGGGAGAAAGAAAGGGAGAGAAGCATAAATGTGTGGTTGCCTTTCACCTGCCTCCAGCTACAGACCTGGCTGGAGACCTGGGTATGTGCCCTGGCTGGGAATCGAACTGGTGACCTTTGGGTTCAAGGCCGGTGCCAGCCACGCCAGCCGGGGATAAGGGTGAATTTTAAATTATGAAATAGTTCCAGGTAACAAACAAAATTGCAGAACTATGGGGGGGGGGAGGGCAGAGTGTATTAGAAGGTGAAAGTATTTTGAGATTAGTTGATTCATAAAGGATACACTTAAGGAGTTGAATTTAAAAAATCCACACCTTATAAAAACAAAACAGGTTATTAAAACTGCCAGAATAAAGAGAGGGAGAGGCGGGAGGGAAGTAGCAATACTTGCCCACTCCAAAATCTATCACAGAAGTGTTCCTCGTGTTTGTTGCCATGGTCATCCTGCCCAGGCTGTACCCTGACTATGCAAAGGTAGAAGTGGGCCTTTGATTTCACAGCAAGCACTTCCTGTGTGACGGGACCTGTCACTCCTTAAGCACTTGATTCACTGGGGAGAAGCATCAGGGCCAGAATTTCTGGCGGGGTGGAACCCAGAATCCAGCCAGGGCCCTCAGATTTTAGACAGCAGTGACTCAGTGTTGGGTTAGTTTCCCCCGCCAAATAAAAGACCCATTTTTCACGATCAGTAACTTTATGATTTGGATATTTTGAGGATATGCGCTAGCTCCTGCGTGGCAGAACATTGATCTCAATTAATGTCTCGATAGGATCGCTATCAAAGGCAACGAGGCTACCGGACCGTGCGGCATCCATCCTCCAGGACGAAACTTTGCAACCCCTCGTCGATACACCGCACGAATCATTTATTTTTGCTTGTTTCAGTTGCCTTTCTGGAAATAACAAAGCACAATACGTTGAAAATGTACCTTTTCTTCCATCTCCAGGACTAAAATTGCTACACAAAAACTCACCTTGCCAAAATCCTTTGGATAAGGGCTTTAAGAAATGCACGCTGGTGTGACAGCTGTCACAATACCACCTAACATTTGTTTGACTCCAAGGGCCAAACCAGCAAACGCTTCCAGGGCTCAATTGGGGGAAAGTAACTTTTCGGCCATCGCAACAGGTAACTGCGGCGACCACACGACTGTCTGGGCATCCGGTGCAGTTCTTCTACATGTCCGCTCTGCGTCGGAAGCCGTTTTTTGTTCTCGGTCAGGCTCAGCCGCGCTCTGACACCGCCGACGGGCACCGTTTGCAGAGGGGACGCCCAGGGGCTCCTCTCCGCGGGGGGCGCGCGGGGCCCCACCCCCACCAGCTCCCGCCCGCCGCCCTCGCTGCGCATCGCGCAACCCTCCGGGCGGCCAGTCCGCAGCCGGGTGTCTCCGGGCTCCGCGCGCGGCCTCGCTCGGGCGGTCACGGGAGTCCAGTCCCGGGGAGGGGGGCGGTGGGCGGAGCCGCCCTTCCCGCAACTCCGCTGATTGGTGCCTCCCTGCCCCACCCTCCCGCCGCGCTCGGCCTCCATCCCAATGGGGGTCCCGCTCGCGCGCCCCGCCGCCCTCTTCGCCCGGAGACGGGGCCGCCCGGGAGCGCTTCGGGGCTTCTGGGGCGGAAGGAAAGTTCGGAAACAAGTGGAAACCACTTCACTCCTCGCGGCCTTCGGTGGGGCGGAGCCCCGCGCCGGTTCCCCCTCCGCCGCGGAGCCAGCGCAGCTCCCACACGTGCGTCCCTCGGCCTCGCTCCGCCGCGCCGCGCCGCGGGCCCTTTAAAAGGGTGCGACCAGGCGGCCACGTGCGGGGTGGGCGAGCGACCGCCATTGTCCCCACTCCCGAAAGTCCTCCAACTGCTCGGCCTGACACGGGGAGGCGGAGCGCCGCCGGGAGCCGTTCCCGGGCGCCCCCCGCTCCCCCCACCGGCACGGCTGCCCCGGGGCGCCCCGCGCGCTCGCCCCTCCCCCGCCCCGCGGCGTCCGCGCCGGGTGGGGGCGGGGTTGTTGTTGTGCCGCGGCGCCCCGCCCCCTCCTCGTGCGGCCCCGCCCCCTCCCCGTGCGCCCCGCCCCGCGGCCCCGCCCCCGCTCCTCCGCGCCGGCCGCGCGGTGATTGCATCGCACCGGCGGGGGGCGGCCGCCGCGGGATGGGGCGCGGGCGCGGAGCCCGCGGGCAGCTGGAGCCGCAGCCGCTGCAGTGACTCGGGCGAGCCGCCGCCGCGCCCGGCCCGCCCCCAGCTCATGCTCTCGCCCAGCGGCGGCGGCAGCGGGAGGAGCCGCCCGCGCGCCCGCCCCCGCCCGTGGGGCTGAGGCGGGAGTCGGCGGGCAGCGTGGGGCCGCGAGGAGCGCGTCGAGCTCGGGGCCGGCGCTCCGGCCGCCGGCGCCGCGGCCGGGAGATGTGCCCGGAGGAGGGCGGCGCGGCGGGGCTGGGCGAGCTCCGCTCCTGGTGGGAAGTGCCGGCCATCGCGCACTTCTGCTCGCTCTTCCGCACGGCGTTCCGCCTGCCCGACTTCGAGATCGAGGTGAGCGCCGGCTCCGCGGACCGGAGCGGCGGGCGGGGCGCGCCGGCCGGGCAGGAGTCGCGTTCCGACCGGGAGGGCGGCCGCCGCGCGCCCCGCGCCTACAGGGCGAGGCGAGGCGGGCGGCCGAGCGCGCTTTTGTGGGGTCGGACCGCCGCGCCCCCGGCCCCGGGAGCTCCGGCTCGGGCGGCGGGGCGGCGCGGCAGCCGCGGGCGGGACGGGGAGCCGGGCGGGGCCGCGGGGCCCGGAGAGGCGCGTCCCCGGGGCGGCGGGCGCACCGGCCGAGTCGGCGGCGGAGCGAAAGTTTGGGGCCCCGTTATTCTCGCCCGGCGCCTCCCCGCCCGGGGCGGACGGGTCTCGGGGGCCTGCGGAGCCGCGGTCGCGCCGCCACCATTGCCGCGGCGCGCGGGCGGGGGCGGCTCCGGCCTGGCCGGGGCTTTGTGAGCGCCGCGCGGAGTCCTCGCGGCCCGGCGGGCGGCGCAGCGGGCGGAAGGGAGCGGCGGCCGGGCCAGCCGCACCGGGCGCGTCCGGGTCGCTTCTCCGCTTTCCGCGGGGCTGCGGCGCCGGGGGGCCTCGCGCGGCCGCCGGTGCGACTGCACAAAGGTGGGCGCGGGGGGGGGGGCGGCGTGGCCCGGCGCCGGGGTCCCAACGGGGCCCGAGTGGGGGCCCCCCGCGCGCTGCCATTTTAGGGTTGATTTCAGTTGGGCGACTCCGAAGATGCGTCGCCTCGCCCCTGTTTTTCGATTTTGTTTCTCTGCGGAAAGAGCAGTTGCTTCTTCGGGAACGAAGGGCGGGAACTCGCGCCTGGTGCCCCGCGGACGGGCCCGGGGAATAAAGGACCCGGAGGCCGGGCGGGCGCTCGGCTCTGGTTCTTCCGCGGGGGCGGCGGGGGCGGCGGGGCCGGGCCGAGTGCGCGCGGGGCGAGGGAAGCGCGCTTCTCCGCACTTTGGCTCGGGCCGCGGTTCGTGCCGGCGCAGCCGGGCGCCCTGGTGCGGGAGTCGGGGCGCCCCCCCTCTCCGGCCGCCGCGCAGCCCTGGGCAGCAAGATGGTGGCCGTGCGGGGAAGTTGGCCGAAGCCGTGCGCCGGCCGCCCGGCTGCGTCCTGCGGGTCGGGACACCGGTGACCCCGAACCACGCGCTTGGAGGAGGCGCTGGCGCTGGAAGGACCGGGCGAGAACTTCGTGGGGGTCGTACGCCCCCCTCTCGTTGCAGGGAAGATGGAGGCGGCCGCCTCCGCCCTGCCGGCCGGCAGACCCCCGGCTGCGCCCAAGCGGCTGGTCCTATGGGGAAGAACCGAGATTGCCAGGCACCAGCCTGCGCGCCGCCGGAGCGGGTGGGCGCTGGCGGGGAGGCCGCGGTGCGCGCAAGCGGGAGCCAGTTCCCGTGCGCCCGGGCGGGTGGCTCTGGGACCCGCACGTCTGCGGGTGGGGGTGTCCGTCCCAAATCCGCGCAGCCGAATGGCCATGTGGGCCCGGTTTCGGTACCGGTAACACCTGTGTAACTCCCCTCCTCTCTCAGGTACAGAGTGTTTTGAAACGGGCAATTGAAATTTAACTGAAAATTTCCGACGGCCCAAATGGGAATTTAAAAGTTAATTTTGAGGCACGGAACAAATTTGACTCGTGACAGTGCAGAGTGCACCGCAAACACTGTCTCCATTCTCTCAAGTGTAAATAGATCCATCTTAATTTTGCTTAGGAGTTTTTTTAAACCGAATAGTTTATTGTCCTGACAGTTGGAGAAACAGTCCCTTGGGTGAGTTTATGGTGCAGCCCCGGCCCCTCTCAGAAACAAACCTTCCCCACCTGAGCTGTGCCCTGCCAGGCCCCCTGAAAAGGGCCTGCGTCTCACTTGATGGCAGCTTTAAAAGACAGAAATGATGAATAATCCACGTGGTCGAAGTTGGGTGTCAGCTTTTCGAGGAAGCCAGTTTTCCCTGGTGGGAAAGATCGCGTGTTATTCTGGACCACCGAGCAGAGCCCACAGGTGTACAGAGAACACAGGAAGCCGAATCCTCAAGGTCTGGGCTTCGCTTTGATGCGAAGGAGGGTCCCCCGGAGGGTGAAGGGCCGGAGGGCGAGGGCGGGAGCTGCCTTCTGCCGGAGGTCAAGGCTTCCCTCCCACTTAGAGAACCGGTCCCCCAAGCATGGATATTGTTTTTGCAAGAAACAAAACAAAACAAAACTTTGTTCCTTGTTCGAAAACCTTGAATGTACAGGATTTCCTTAGAAGAGTCCGTGTGCTTGGTTCTTGTTTTGGGGCTACGTTCAGGGGCCTCCTGTGTTGCTGTTCACCCCCGGACTGGGGGCTCTGTCATCGTCAGGCCAAAAACCCGTGACTGCGGAGCTCATGCTCTAAGTTGTTCAAAACTTGGGATTTTAAAAATAACACAAACATTACATAAACCTTGAAAACTGATGCAAACTACAGGTAAGAGAATTAAAGTTGCCCGCAATTGTCGCAATTGTCGCGTTCAGAGGTAAAAGTCGTTAACTGCTAACGTGGGAGCCCGCTGCCCCGGGGGAAAAGCTATTAATTGTTAACAAATTTAAAGTACCAAGGCTCTCGGTGTATTTGTGTTGTAGATTGGCCGGGCTTTTTGTTTCCCAGATGAGGCTGCAGGAGGTATAATAGCTGGACAATGACACTGCAATTCAGTGGTTGTTACCCATCTTCCCAAAGGGTTAATACCAGTTTTTCTTTTTCCCAGCCGGCCTATTTTTACAGTGAACTGGTTCCTTGACCGAAGTCCAGCGGGGGAGGATAGAATCATTTCATACGACCTGGACTGGAGTTCCTCGTGACGGGGGTGGGCTTGGGAGCAGACCTCAGGCACGTTTTCTTTTGAGAAGAGACTGCGGTGTGGCTGTGTAACTGTTCTGAAAACGGGCACCGCATGGAGGCACAAGAGGGACAGGCTCGTGGTTCCGCTTCCCCCCTAAGCCTCCAGCCTTTGAGTGCCGGAACCTTCGCCATTGGGTTTCCTTCTTGGAGGTGGTCCGGTTCGGACCCTCGCTTAGTCAGCGTGGGGAATGCTGACCTGGGGTAGCATCTTTTTTTACTTCTTTAATATTTTATTTCATTTGTTTTTGGAGAGAGGGGAAGGGAGGGAGAAAGAGAGGGAGGGAAACATCCACGGTGGTTGCCTTTCGTGCACCCCCGTCTGGGTACCCGGCCCGCAGCCCAACTTGTGCCGTGACTGGGAATCGAACCGTGGACCCTTCGGTTTGCAGGTTGGCACGCAATCCACTGAGCCATCAGCCGGGGCTGGGGCAGCAGCATCTGGAATTCACGTTCGTGAATCCTACTCTTGGGGTGTCCCTGGATCCAACTTCTTAGTTAAAAGCACCGAGGCATGAATTATTAGGCATAAAAATAAGTACTGAAAATTGTGAGGGCCGCTGTGTCAGGGGCCCCGAAGCCTGGGGCCGGTGGAGGGGCTGCAGGATCCGTGTTGGTGCGCACGTGTGCGCTTTCTGGAGGAGAGGCACGGGCACTTGGGGCCAGTTCTTACAGGGGTCTCCGCTGCACCCGGAGGAGGAGGCCTTGAACAAGGAGATGGAAGGATACGCGGCCTTGAGTAGGGCCATCGGAAGCCTCTGTCACCATGGCCCAGGAGTTGCCAGCCATGGTCTCCAGCTCCAGCCCCGCCGCCAGCCTTGTGCCCGTGGTAAACGGAGTTGGGAGATTTTCCAAATGTTACCCCGTTTTACCCCCAGCCCATCTTTTTCTTTTCTTCTTTGTTTATCCTCAGCCGCTCTTGACCGTCCTGTGGTTCTGCAGATGAGGGCGTTGGAAGTTCAGGGGCTGAGTGGCATGTTGGCCCCCCGTGGAATCTCTGGCCTTCAGGCTCCACACTTTACGCTGTGGCTGCTTTTCATTCGCTTTCACCCCCAACCAAGGACGTTTGTTTTTATTGCTTTAGAAAGAGGAAGAGAGAGAGAGACGTTCATTGGTGGCCTCCCCTGAGCGCCTGGAACTGCCCCCTGGTCGGGTGTCCTGACCGCTGTGGTTGCAGGACCGCCCGTGTCCTCGTGCTGTTGCCCCAGTTTTCATCGTCGGCAGGATGAGGGGCGAGACCAGGGTCCCACAGGTGGACAGCAGATGAATCCTATGGCAGGTCGGGGGGTGTAAGGAATCAAGCGGGGCGGAGGTAGAGAGAGGGACAAAGTGAGGGGGTGGGTGGTTGCAGTTTAAAATAGGGTGGGCAGCCCTGGCTGGTGTGGCTCTGGTTCCATTGCTGGCCTGGGAACCCACCGGTCGCCGGTTCGATTCCCAGTCAGGGCACAGGCCTGGGTTGCAGGCCAGGTCCCCAGTTGGGAGACGGTACCAGAGGCAACCACGCACGGATGTCTCTCTCCCTCTTCCTCCCTCCCTTCCCCTCTCTCTAAAAAATAAGCAATTGTTGAAAAAGCAGTAAAGTACGGCGATTTGGAATTGCCTCATTGTGAGAAGATGGTATTTCAGGAGGCCTGCAGATGAGTGGGTGAAAATGACCTAAAAATAAGTGACTTGCCACGTGGGAGTGGCTTCTGGGGAGTCGGGGCGCCCGTGGGAGCAGGAGGCCAGGAACAGGGCGAGGCTCACGGAGGGCAGGTCTGTCTCCGGGCACCTTGAGGTCCTGGAGGAGGAGTGTCCTATGAGAGTGGAGCTCCCCAGAGTGGGTACCGCACCCCTTCCTGTTCACGCCGGCACCTGGAAAGGAAGGTGGTCTCTCTGTTTCTTCCCTACAGCACTTTTGTGCCGAGGGGGCTCCCACGGGGCAGTTGGAGCTTCTGCCTCTGCTGAAGGGGCGGCTTCCTCTCGCCCCGAGCGCGGTGGGCTGGCAGCTGGCTCCGTGACGGGAGGCAGCTCGGTGTCCTGTCGTGTTCCGGACGCGGCTAGGATGGCCGGAGATGCCCCTTGGTTCACGGGGCGCAGCCTTTGTCTGGGAGAGGCCCGCTGGCGGTGTGGGCAGTGAGAACGGGGAGGGGACCGCCTGCCCGGAGCCCCGTCTCCCCTGCGGGCGCACCTCTGCTACCCCGCGGCACGATGTGCGGCACAACCCGCGTGGTGCCTGGTTTATAAAACGAGGGTTTTAAACCAGCAGGTCCTGGGGCTTCCCTGGGACCCCGGCCCAGGGACTCTAGGAGGCTCCCTGCACGCAGCTCTGTGAGCCGGTGTGCGGGTCGCCGGCCTCGCTGGTCGGTATCAGGCTCCGGTCTCGCAGGTTAAGTTTGGACCAGCGGGAAAGCCCCACAACCACGCCTGGCGAGCGGACATCTCACCTGCAAACAAACGTGCCTCGAAAGTAGCCTGCAGGCGTGAGGACGGGCAGTCCACCCCATCGGGGCCTCAGCTGAGCGGGGCCTCAGGCCTGTGCAGAACTGAGTCCCGTCACCCCTGTCGTAGTTCTCAGACCGAGGGAGGACGTGGTGGATGTTGGGGCCCAGGATTCCGTGGGTTTCCTCAGCCTCAGACAAGAAGGCTCGGGGAGCCGTCGTGCGTGTTTTAGGGTGTTAGCATCGTCCTGGCCTCCGCGCCCCAGCCAGCGGCAGCCTCAGGCCCGACAAATAAAAACGTCTGCGGACGCTGCCAAGGATCCTGAGGGGCCAAGACAGTCGGGTGCGAGCGTCCCCCTTAGGGCGGCGAGGGGAGGCTTAGGTGTGTTTGCCTGGGACGTAGGTCAGTTCTAGCAGTTCTTTCCCTGAATGAAAACTCAGTGTTCTCGTTAACAGAAATGTTAACGATGCGTGGTCGTGAGTAATTGTACTCGTTAGAAACTTGGGACGCGCCACTGTTTTCATTCTTGCGTAAGAAGAGTGGCTTGGGGACTGTGGCGAGGAGGGTGGGAGCCACCTCCCCCCACGGAGCCCGGCTGCCGGGGGCCCTGGGGGGCGCCGGGTGATGGAGGGCTGTGGGTGCAGCCTCAGGACGCCGGGGGGTGGGGGCTGTGGGTGCAGCCTCGGTGCAGGGAGTGGGAGTTGGGGCTGTGGGTGCAGTGCAGGCCGGCTGCTCCTGGCACATCTCTGGAGCCGGGACTGGGGGGGGTCGGTGCTGAGCAGGTCAGAGTTCAGGGGGGCCTCAGCCGAGTGTGTGCGCCCCAGGCCCTGCGTGCCCCTTGGGGGCGTAGGCGTGTGTCCAGCACAGAGGTTCAGCGTCCCGTCCAGGTTCCAGTTGGCACACCAGGCACAGAACCTTCCTTGGTGTTGCTCTTGAGGTTTCCCCGATTCCTCCCGTTGGGCTTTCCTCGTCCTACGGCAAACTGTTTATGGTCCAGATAATTCCATTTTGGTTGAAGAAGCGTGTGGTGGTGACCGGAGCAGCACGAGCACCGTGGAGGGTTCTCCTCGTGGAGGAAGGTGCCTGAGACTGAAGTTGTCGTGTCCTGTGGCTTCAGAAGGTCCCTTCTATGGAGAGTGTCCCTCTCAGAGGACGTCCTTGCCATCCGGGGTGCCCGCGCCCTGCTGGGACCCCATGTCCGCTCCTGCCCACGGCCGTGCCAGCCTCCCGCGTCCCAGGGCTGGGTGGCTGCGGCGGGGGACACACCCCAGCACACGCGTGAGTGGTTAGTGTGTGGCTGGTCCCGGCTGAAGCCAAAGGAAACTTCTCTTGGGGGTCGGATGACCCCATCCCTGCGTCGTTTCGTGCCTCGTCATCCACACCCGTTTCACATGCAACATGGCCCGTGGGAGCCCCGGAGACCGTGCGGGCCTGGCCCCGAGGACACCTCGGTGGGGTGGCTGGTGCTCCCCAGCGCCTCCGGACGCCCACACCCCTGCGCCTCCGGCCGCCCACACCCCTGCGCCTCCGGCCGCCCACGCCCCTGCGCCTCCGGACGCCCACGCCCCTGCGCCGGGCGGCCCTCCTTCTCTGCAGACGTTGGCTTGGGGCGATCGCCTGGCTGGGCAGCGTGTCCTGAGCCGTGTGGCCCCCCGAACCAGAGTGCGAGTGGTGGTCACAGCAGACGGTGCCTCCTCCTCGGCCCCCCCCCCCAACCACCAAAAATAGGTGGAAATAGAGCAAGTAGCAGGGTCACGATGACACTAACCGCTTCATGTTGCGAATCACCTCTGGTGAATAATTCCGCAGAGCAGAGCCAGTTCTGCAGGTGGAAACGTGGCCCTTCCCCCGACCCGGTCGGCCGATGAACCGCTGTCCCTGCCGCGGTGTCCCCGGGACACTGGGCCTCAGGACGGTCGACTTGCCTGACGGAAAGTGTGTTCAGTTCAGCGCGTCTTTTCCCCTCCTGGCTCCCGTGTGTGTTGGCAGCTTCGTGTAGGCGCGGGGACCCTCCAGACCCAGCGTGGGGACGTCTTTGTTCAGGGGACACGGGCTCGGGGGGGTGGGGGAGGGCGGTTTGATTTTTCAAAACTCGGGCTAGTTTATTTAAAGATTAAAAGCATTTTCACCCACGGCTAACAGTACGAGGCTGGTTTCAGGGGTGCGGGTTTGGGCAGTTCCGCGACGGACAGAGGGACCCCCTGACGAGGCCACAGCCCCCCGCCGCCGGCACAGTTCGCGCAGGACGGTCCTGCCTCTCGCGCCACCGGCCCACCCGGAGGCCCCCCCAGTTCTCCACTTTGCTTCTGTGGTTTCTCTCCGTGGGACCCCACGTGCCTGGGTGAAGTCACGTGGCGTCTGTCTGGTTTTCCTTGCAACACCCACCGGGCCGTCACTACGGATGGTGTCACTTGCGGCTCTTCTGTACGGAGGCACCAACTCAGCGCGTCACCTGTCGGGCACTCGGGTTACTTCCGTCACTTGATGGAAGATGAAGAAATGACTGAGAAGGTCATTTCTCTGGTACAAGCGCTGCTGTCCCGGCCTTTTTCCTCTCACTTCCATTTGCACCAACGGCCTTTGTCTGCCCCTTTACCCTCTTCTGCGTGTGTCTTCCCCTCTGAAGTGAGCCTCCTGCGGGGGGTGTGTGTGGGTGTGTGTGTGTCAGCCATTCAGCTACCCTATGTCTTTTAATTCGCTTACACTTAAAGAAGTTATAGATGCATGGTAAGGCCACAGTCACGTTTTCACTTTCTTCCCTCAAGTCTGTTAATAGGTCCTGTGGTGCTGGTTTGGTGGGGATGAAATCGTGTAGCCTTTTCTTGCCTGGGAAGATCTTTACGTCTCTTGATGCTAAATAAGTAGCCTCCTGGGTAGAGGAGTCCAGGTTGTAGGCTCTGCTTAGAGTACTTCCTGCCAGTCACTCCTGGTGTGAAATGTTCCTTTTCACAAGTCAGCTGACAGTCCTAGGGATCTGCCTGGTAGGGGACCAGCTGCTTTCCTCTTGCTGCTTTCAGGATTCCCTCTGTCTTCAGCGAGTGTTCGTTGTGGTGCAGGACTCCTGGGTCCCTCCTGTTTGGGACTCTGCGTCTGAGGTTCGTGTGTCCTGTTTCTTCACCAGGTTGGGGAGGTTTCCCACTTTATTTCTTCCAGTAGGTTTTCGGCCTTTGCTTGCTCTCTGCTGTGACGTGAGTGTTGTACACTGGATAACTGTCCTCGTGTTTAAAAAATCTCCTTTCTTTTATTTTTACACTTGAAAGATTTGATTTTCGGAGCGAGGGGAGGGGAGGGAGAAAGACACATCACCGTGCGGTTGTCTCTCACGGGCCTCCAGCTGGGGACCTGGCCGGCGACCCAGGCCTGTGCCTGGCCTGGGAATCGAACCCGCGACCCTTTGGCTCACAGCTGGTGCCCAGTCCCCTGGGCCACCCAGCCAGGGCTGCCGTGTCTGTTATTTCAGTTAGTACGTGGTCTCCGTTTCCGACTGGGTCTTGTTCAGGTGTCTGCACGTTGATGCGGCCTTTCCCGTTGTAGACGCTCCTGTCGAGGTTCTCGGAGCCTCCTTACGGCCCGTCGCTGTGGGTTGCTCCCCCGTTCATGTCTCCTCTGTCCTTTCTGGTGTTTGGCTCTTCGTTTGGGGGGTCCCCTCCCGCCCTTGGGGTCTGCGGGTTAGGTTGGTCTGCTGCATCTCCCAGCGTCCTGTGGGGCCCAGGGGTGGATTCTGCTGGTCACCCGAGCCCCCGCGGGGTTGCACCTGCCGTCAGAAGGGAGCCCGACGGGCACGGCGGTGGGTGGGACCCCCCGTGACTGGAAAGACGCGCCGTGGCCTCGGAGGAGAAGCTGTGCTGGGGGGTCTGCGGAGGGGCCCCGGGGCTGCCGAGTCCTCCTGCGGGCGTGTCGCTGGGAAGCTGGGCCGTGCGGCGCCCCGAGAGGCTGGCTGGGGCGCAGGGCGAGGCTGCGCTGCGGATGGGGGCCGGCGCTGATGCCGCAGGGAGGGTGTCGGGGGGCCGCTGGGGGGGCCTGTGCACCTGGGGGCCACCCTGCCGGCCGCCCGTCACTGCTCTGAGGGTTGGGATTGGGGGCGGGAAGGGGTGACTTGAAGACAAAGTCACCTGTTGTTGTAACCAGGGGTTTGATGTTGGGGTTCTCGCACTTTGACGCTGGAGTGGACTTAGGTGGGGAGGTCACCCTCCAAACCGAGCTGTGTTCTCACACTGTTGCCGGAAGCCTTTTCTCCCGTTTGTGTTGCGTGAAGCAGCTGCCCAGCCCTCCTCGGGGGTGTGGGCTGGGGGGCGTGTGACCCCATGTCGACCCTGTGCCCCCCACCTCCAGGGGCCGAGCCCCCTCCGTCCCCACCGGTGGGACTTGGGTTTCTCTTGGTTGCTTTGCTTTCCGTCCTCATCTGAGGGCACCTGTGTTGACCGAGGGACATCGGGTGGCTTTTCCTCGGGCGCCCCGGCTGGGGCCTGAGCCACGACTCCCGGGACGGGACGGAGCCCGGAGCCCGGCAGGGCCCCCGGACCCGGGCGACACGCGGCTCCTCCCGGTGACGCTGGAGCCCGGCAGGGCCCCCGGACCCGTGCGACACGCGGCTCCTCCCGGTGACGCTGGAGCCCGGCAGGGCCCCTGGGACCCGTGCGACACGCGGCTCCTCCCGGTGACGCTGGAGCCCGGCAGGGCCCCCGGACCCGGGCGACACGCGGCTCCTCCCGGTGACGCTGGAGCCCGGCAGGGCCCCCGGACCCGTGCGACACGCGGCTCCTCCCGGTGACGCTGGAGCCCGGCAGGGCCCCTGGGACCCGTGCGACACGCGGCTCCTCCCGGTGACGCTGGAGCCCGGCAGGGCCCCTGGGACCCGTGCGACACGCGGCTCCTCCCGGTGACGCTGGAGCCCGGCAGGGCCCCCGGACCCGTGCGACACGCGGCTCCTCCCGGTGACGCTGGAGCCCGGCAGGGCCCCTGGGACCCGTGCGACACGCGGCTCCTCCCGGTGACGCTGGAGCCCGGCAGGGCCCCCGGACCCGTGCGACACGCGGCTCCTCCCGGTGACGCTGGAGCCCGGCGGGCGCGGCCGTGTGGGGGCCTCGCTCACAAGGCCGTCGTTGTGGCTTCAGCCCCCGGCCGGTCAGGGTGTGTCCCCCGTTGATGTTTCTTTGTCACCCTGCCTTCCCCGCGCCCTAGAAATAACTGGACTCGTGGAATTAGAAGAGAAGTTTCAGATCCCAGTTCCCTCCGGCTGCTGTTGTCATTGGTGCTAAGGTTGCGGCGGTGCCGCTGAGGCGTCTGTTTGGTTGGTTGTGTTTCAGGGCGGGTGGGTGGCGGTGAAAACGTGAAGCCGCGTCGGCCAGGCGGCCGGGGAGGGGGCCGCGGGAGGCCTAGTTTAGGAGGGAGCGAGCGCAGCTCTTCCTCGTCATGTAAAGCGTGAGCAGCATGGGCTCACGTGCTCCAGTCCCCAGGGGTGTCGGGGCAGGACGGGGCATGACAAGGTGACTCTTGGAGACAAGGTGACAGGGACGTGGTGACCCTGCGTCAGCGCAGGAGCCCGACCCCCACCTGCTTTGCCCCCCCCCCCCCCCCCCGGGATTGGCGTCCTGCTGTTCGTTTAGGTTCCGTCAGTTTCGCTCAGAGGACTCGGTGTTCTTCCCACTGGCCGGGTCTTTCCCGGTTCGGTCCCGAGGCCCCTGGTGCTTTGCAAACGCTCTTGTGCCGCTGAGACGCCGCGGGGTGTTGGACCTCACAGCGACCTCACGGCGACCTCAGGGCGACCTCACGGCGACCTCACGGCAGCCGCGGGCTCGTGGGTTGGTGACCCGAGGGCCCTCCCGGCGACTCTCCTCCGCGCTCGTCGGGAGCAGCTCTCGCAGGTGCCGCGGGCGCTCGGGGTGGGTGGCCATGGTCCCTGCAGCAGGCGGTTTGCTCCTCCTCACCGGGTGCCCCTTCCTTCCCTCCGTCCTGCTCACCTTGCCGCCCGCTCGGACTTCCTGGGACGCGGAGCCCGGTGTCGGGGAGCCCGCCCTCCCTCCCGTCCTCGTCCTCGTGGGGAGCAGACCCCCCCCACCGGCCTGCGCAGCTGCCTCCCGCGCCGTGCGGGAGTTTCCACAGCTCCGCCCCTGGAGTTGCGTTTCATTTCGGTCAGAGGGGACGTTTTGTGGGACCTGCGTCCTTTTAGGCGAGTCGAGAGCTGCGTGTGGCCCGAATGTGGCCTCTGGCTGACGGATGTGGCTCTGGCTGACGGATGTGGCTCTGGCTGACGGATGTGGCCTCTGGCTGACGGATGTGGCTCTGGCTGGCGGATGTGGCTCTGGCTGACGGATGTGGCTCTGGCTGACGGATGTGGCTCTGGCTGACGGATGTGGCCTCTGCCTGACGGATGTGGCTCTGCCTGACGGATGTGGCCCTGCCTGACGGATGTGGCCCTGGCTGACGGATGTGGCTCTGGCTGGCGGATGTGGCTCTGCCTGACGGATGTGGCCCTGGCTGACGGATGTGGCCCTGGCTGACGGATGTGGCTCTGGCTGGCGGATGTGGCCTCTGGCTGGCGGATGTGGCCTCTGGCTGGCGGATGTGGCTCTGGCTGGCGGATGTGGCTCTGGCTGATAGATGTGGCCTCTGGCTGACGGATGTGGCCTCTGGCTGGCGGATGTGGCTCTGGCTGACGGATGTGGCTCTGGCTGACGGATGTGGCCTCTGGCTGACGGATGTGGCCTCTGGCTGGCGGATGTGGCCTCTGGCTGGCGGCTGCGCCCGTGAGGAGAAGGTGGTGGGCGGCGGCCGCTGGGGGCTGACGGTGTCCCGGTCCCCTGTCCCCGTCTCCCCAGGCGTCCGGTGCTGTTCTTCACCCCCCGGCAGCTTTGGGCCCCCGATGGGCCCCTGCACCTGACGTGGACCAGGTGGGGCTGCTGCAGGGGAGGGGGCGCCGGGCAGAGGGGTGAAGGGAAGCGTTGGGGCACCTGGAGTCGCAGAATCGGTGCAACGCACTTTGAAAGCCTTGTCCTGGGTCGGGTGGCGCGGAAATGGGTTTGTGGCCCTTGTCCCGGGTTCGTGAGTCCCCAGGGCCCGGCAGCCCTGAGGTGGAGGTGGGTTCCATCCGCACAGAGGCCGCCGGGTGGCTACTTCGTAACTGGGGGGCGCGGCCCGCAACCCATGGAGCCGCCGCGGCGCTAACCAAGGCACCCGTCCCTGCCCGGCGTGCGGGGGGCTCTCCCCTGGAAACGGGGAGTCTGAACCGTGGGAGCGGCTGAGAGGAGGCAGAGGTTTCAGTCCGTTTCCAGAGAAGCACCCGCTGGCGAAGCAGGTCGCGGTCCAGCACGACCAGACGCAGGCTCAGAAACGCGCCTCCTGGATGGTTTCCCAGGTCAGCACCTCACTGTGCTGCGTCGTCATGAAAGAGAAAACCAGACACACGTGCACGAGTTCATCCTTGCCTCAGGCTCCCCAGGGGCGCCCTGCGTTTAGAAGAAAGTGTAAATTTGCTGCCGCGCAGAGGGTCCCCAGACAGTGTCCTGCCCCCGGGCCTGGCCCTGTGCCCTTCGCCCCGAAGCTCCTGCCTGGGCCCCATCCCTGCCCCTCCCCCGCCTCAGGCCCTGGGCTCTGTGGGGCCCTGGACCTAATGCTCCCGCCGCCTGGGAGGCACGGGGACCCGCCCGTCCTGGCCCAGATGTCACCGCACGGGCACCTTCCATGACTGTTCTGTCAGCGGCTGGTTCTGGGAACTTAGAGGGACGTGGAGAGCGGAGCCCGGTGAGCTCCCCTCACGCAGCCCCTGCACTTGGTGACGACCTGCAACTTCCCTGCTCGTTTCCGCAGTTCCCGTTTTGTCCATCCTTTTCACCCTTTTCACACACCTTCCCTGAGGGTACGCCTGCTGATTTTAGAGGGAGGGCAGGCCCGCGGGAGCCTCCCGGTGCCCACCGGGCTGGGGAGACCTCGTGGGTGCGGAGCACAGCCGCCAGCCGGGCGCTGTCACTCTCAAGTCCTGTCCCGGGAATTGCCACGTACAAAGTGGGTGCTCAGTACATGTTTGCTGAATGGTGAGTGAGATACGCTTCCTGAAAGCAGGGACTGTGTTGATGCACTTTTTTTTTTTTTTTTTTTGAGATTTTATGTATTATTTTCAGAGGGAGAGAGACATCCGTGTGTGGTTGCCTTTCACCTGCCTCCAGCTACAGACCTGGCTGGAGACCTGGAGACCTGGCTTGCAACCTGGTCATGTGCCCTGGCTGGGAATCGAACCAGCGACCTTTGGGTTCACACCTTACCCACTGTGCCACCAGCCGGGGCTAAGTTGGTGCAGCCATTTTAATATCAAAGATGGGAGAAAATACGCATTTTCAGTGTATCCTTTATTACATCAAGAAAGGTATCAACGCAACTGGAACGCAAACAGACCTGTGCAGCGTGTGGAGAAGGTGCTGTGACTGAGCGAATGGGTCAACAGTGGTTTGCGAAGTTTGTCGAGACTGTTGACACTTTGGCCAAATCATTCTCTCCTCCCGGGGGTTCCTCCCGGGCAGCCTGTCCTGTCCCAGCTTCCCGCCCGGGCTTCGGGGAAGCCCCCCGGGGGCTGCGGCGCTGGAACAGCCCGTGTCGTGTGCGGGGGACCCTGGCGACAGCTGCTTGGCCTGCGCGGGTCACGGTGGTGGTAGCCGGTCACTGCCCTCTGTCACGGGTGACGACTCAGCCGGCGCGGCCAGTGCACGTCACAGGCGTTGCTAGTTCACGCCGTCGTCGGTCAGCGTGACCAGCGCGGTCACCCGTTTCCGTGCGTCGCTGCTCAGGTTGCGTGATGAAGTGGCTGCAACTTGCAGGGGCCTGGTGGGCGTCACGGTGTTGGTGACCTTTGAGGGTCCGTCGTGACTCCGGCCACGTGGCTCTGCCTGCGTCTGTTCTTGCCGGAGCTGCGGTGGAACCACAGAAACTTGAGCGACCGTGAGGCTTTCCTGGACGGGTGGGGCCACTCCCGTGCGCCCTGGCATTTCGTACGGAGCTGCCGGTCCGCTGCGTCGCCCTTAGTGGGTGGTTTGCCTTCTGTCTCTCAGACAAGAAACTGAAGCTTAGATTAGTTTTCTTTTGATCGGGAGGAAGCTGTGGTCTGCACGTCAGCCCCGGCTGGTGTGGCTCCGGGACCGAGAGGTGGCTGGTCGGACGCCCGTCGGGGCCCCAGGCGGGTCGTGCGAGAGGCAGCCGATGGCTGTTCCTCACTCTCCTTCTCCCGTCCCTCCTCCCTCTGAACATGAACGGAACCTTTGAACAGTGTGCACCTCACTACAGCGCCGCCCAGCACCCAGCTGAGCCAAGTCCCCCGACCGGGGGCAGAGAGGCAGCCGCGTGGGGACTGGCAGGAGGGGCAGAGGCAGGACCGCTGGCCCCTCACCACGTGGGGCCGGTGACAACTGGGAGGGGAGCTCAGCGCACAGGTGCCCGAGGAGCCCGGGGTCCCCGCAACTCCCGGCTGTGAACCCGGCCGAGGCCGAGGCCGGGGGAGACGGAGGCTGGAGTCCCGGGCGGTTTCTGGAGGGGCCTGTGCACCGGACTCAGCCTCCCCCAGCTCCAGCCCCGGGGCGGAGACGAAAGGCACCAGCGACACGGGGAGGAGCCGGATTTTCTAGCGTCAGGGCGAGAGCTGGGGCGGCTTTGTCCCCGACGGAACGTGAGGCAGGACCGTCCCCACGGAAGGGCCGGCTCCGACGCGGTCCCTTGGCTGAGCCCCCAGCACAGGGCGGTCGGGGGGCCCACCTGAGTCCCCGCCGCCTGCTCCGCTGGGGGCCCACCGTGCGTCACCCTGAGCCCCAGCCCCACCCACCTTGTGGCCCACCCAGCGTCCCCGTGGCCTTTGCGGACAGCTGGCCCTTGCGTCCAGCAGCTGGACTTGGTTCACAGCCCGGCCTGTCCTGGGCTCCTCCCGCCCGCGCAAGTGGTGGCCGTCTTGTAGCTCCTGCCGGGCGCACGGGCTGACCCCACCCCTCCCGGGAGGCCCCAGAACCAGGTGGGCTCCAGCCTGCTGAGGCGCCACCCAGCCACCTCCAGGTCAACGCCTGGGGAGGTGGGGTCCCCAGGGGCCTCCTCGCTGGGGCCCGCGCTTCTCCGCTTCCCAGCTCAGAGTCGGGCCCGGGGGCCTTGCTCCCCCCATGTCCCCCATCACCCCCATCCCCTGTCCCCCCCTTCTATCTGCATCAGATACATCCCGGCCTCGCCCAGACGCTCCCGCTCCCCCCGACGGAGCCGTCATTTATCAAGTCGTTTCTCGCGCTGTCGGGAGGGGCCCCGGCGCTCGAGTTGGTTTCGTCCTTTTGTCTCTGCGCCGCAGGACCGTCCAGCTCAGTCTCCAGCCAACTGCTGGGAGTTGCTGGACGCCGGGAGCCCCGCGAACGGGGCTGCCTTTCATCTGCCTGCGGCCCGTCAGTCTCGCGTTGTGGGGCGCGGGGTACCGGCCGGGATCGCCCCCACCTGCTCACAGACACGTCCCGGTGTGGGATCCCCACCCGCGGCTGGACGGTGTGGAATCAGGTCCTGACCCGCTTTCTCCGCGTCACCTGTGCCTCCGCCATCTCCCCCTTCGCCCGGGTGGCCGGGAGCGTGACGCCCTGCGTGGGAGCGTGGGAGCTCCTCCCCGTGTCCGTGTCCTTCACGGGGCCTCACCGTGGACACAAGATTCTCAAGAGCAGATTCCAAAGTTGGTCCAACTCCGGTTAGAACTGGATTCACGCTGAGCCCCCGCAGACCCCAGCTCCGTTTCTCGGGGGACAGCCTCCCGTGTGCACGAGGCCCTGGCTGCTGCCACCCCAGATTCTGTCCCTTTGCGTCCCTGGTGCCGGCAGCCCTTCCGCCCCACAGGAGTGGGGGGCAGGGGACCCCACGCTTCGGGCCGCCTGAGTCGCCGTTGGCTGCGTCCCGGACGCCCGCAGGGGAGGTGATGCTCCCCGGTTCCCAGCGTCCCCTGGGGGCGTCCCCGCCGGCCCCCACCTGCTGCCTGGTCTTTCCCGACGTCCGGCACCTCTGCCTGCCGACTGCGGTTGGGCCCTTTCCCCCAGCAGCTGTTGACACGCGAGGTTTCCCTTCGTCTAAGATGGTGGGGTTTTAAGTGTGTTTCCTGACGTGGCCCGTGTTGGCTCAGAGCCAGCTCGGGGGCCGCCCGCCGGGATGGGGCCTCTGCCCTGGGCGCCGCGTCGCCTCCCCCGTGGCCCAGGGCTCTCGCAGGGGCGGCCCAGCACCGTCCTTCCTGGCGTGTGGGGTCCGGCGAAGTGAGGCCGCAGGGCTCCCTGCTGATGCTCTTCGGCCGCTGCAGACGCTCCCCCGCGGCTCCGCGGAGAGAACGGGGTTCCGGCCTCGGGCGCCCCCAGGACAGACGCCTGTGTCGGCCCAGTGCCGGGTCTTGGGCTGCGGCGCCGGCGGATGCTGTGCAGGCCAGAGGGGGTGCAGGGCCGGGTCCTGCTGCGGGTGCTGGGCTGGGGGCAGACGGGTCTGGGCCCGGGGTGGACGGGTCTGGGCCCAGGGTGGACGGGTCAGGGCCCCGGGGTGGACGGGTCTGGGCACAGGGCCTGGGGTCCCGCTGCTCACACTGGGCCCGGGGTGGACGGGTCTGGGCGCAGGGCCTGGGGTCCCGCTGCTCACGCTGGGCCCGGGGTGGACGGGTCTGGGCGCAGGGCCTGGGGTCCCGCTGCTCACACTGGGCCCGGGGTGGACGGGTCTGGGCGCAGGGCCTGGGGTCCCGCTGCTCACACTGGGCCCGGGGTGGACGGGTCTGGGCGCAGGCCGGCCCCTCACCTGCTCTCCCACCCATAGGAGCTGGAGGCGGCTCTGCACCAGGACGACGCGGAGTTCATCGGCGACCTCATCGCCTGCCTCCTGCAGGGCTGCTACCAACGCAGGGACATCACGTGAGTCCTCCGCCCGCGGCCCCCGACCCTGAGCCCAGGCAGTGCCCCCAGCCCCCCAGCCGACAGCCCCCAGCCCCCAGCCGAGGGCAGCGTTTCGTCCAGGGATGTGCCTTCCTCTTGGGCTTTACTCCCAGCCTCGCGTGCCGCTCGTGGGAGGGTTTCCTGAGCTGCGGTGCGGGCGGCGCCTCCGTTGCTCACCCACGCGTGGCCCCTCACTATGCCTGGGGGGGGCACCCTCTGCAGGGCAGCGGCCGGCGCCCCTGACGTGGCCCTTGCTTGGACCCTGAGCTGTGGGCCTGTCCCGGCCGCTGCGTCTCCGCCCCTCAGCGCAGAGGTGCAGGGGCTCCCCAGCCTCTACAGGGGCTCCCCAGCCTCTACAGGGGCTCGGGGCGCTGCGGGCTGTTCAGGTGCAGAGGTGGCCCCCTGACGTCCTCGCCTGGCGCTAAATCCACTCGGCAGCCACTGGGCCGGGCAGGGTGGGGGGTGGGGGTCGGTACTGCAGGTGCAGCTCTCGGCCTCACGCGCCGGGAGCAGGAAAGGGGGGCGGTGCTGCCTTGAGCCCCCGGGAGTCACAGCTTCAGGTCGCCCTGGGTGCCCCGGGGTGGAACTGAAGGGGGTGCTGTGTTGTGTGGCCCCCAAACGTGGTAGCAGATTCTCCTCCTTCCCTGTTCGATACGTAACTGGGGGCTTGTGTGGTTTTCCAGCGCAGCCTGGTCGTGGTGTGAGTGCAGCTCCACGTCCTGGGCACGTGGCTGTGGGAAACAGGCCACAGTCGGCTGCCGTGGACGTGGGAAGGTGGCTCCCCTCGCGCGTGTCCCCTGAGCTCACCTTTCTGGGGGCGCAGCCGCTGTCCCCGCAAAGGGAGGCTGCGGGCGGTGGGTGGACCGCCTGGCTGCCCGGCCCCTGTGGCCGTGGGGCTGCGTCTGCAGGCGCTGGCGGGACGGCCGTCTCGGGTCCTCTCGGCCGCACAGACCTGGTGACACCGGCGACAGCGCCTGCAGCCTCGGAGTGGTCGGCGCCAAGTCCAGGCGGGTGGCGTGACCCAGCCCGGGGTGGCGCGCGCGGCCGGGCCTGATGGACGGGAGGACGGGGAGCACGGGAGGGGCAGAGCCTGGGGGCCCCCAGCTCCAGGAGGGGGTTGCTCGGAGTTGCCCAGACGTGGTTTGTCACCTGCGGGCAAAACAGGTTCCTTTTTACCCCCAGTTTGTAGCTTCAGGAAACCCCTGGTGCCTGAGGGACGGCGGCCGGGGGCTCTGGCTGCCTCGGTCCCCGGCGTCCACCCCCCCAGGCTGGCTGACCATCGCCACCTGTCACGTCCCCCGGGACTGTCCCCGCCAGGCTGTTCTGGGCCTGATCCCCTGGGTCTTCATTCTGCTTGTTACTTCTCCCAGAAAACGGTTGTGTCATCTTGTCGCTCTGTCAGAAGTATCCTCAGTTTAATTACAGTCAAACAAACCTATGAATAAACTTGGGTAAAATTGACATCTTTACAATACACACTTTTAAAGATTTTATTCATTAAGGAGGGGAAAGGAGGGGGGAAGAAAGAGAGAAACGTCCGTGTCTGCTCTTGTGCACCCAGAACTGGGGACCTGGCTGCAGACCTGGTCATGTGCCCTGGCTGGGGGTCGAACCAGCGGCCTTGGGGTGCGCAGGCCGGCGCCTTACCCACTGGGCCACCAGCCAGGGCTTGATAATCTCTCGATGAGGAACACGTGTGCTACTGAAATGACTGCATGTTGTCGCCTGCCTTCCTAGTGAACTAGATCATGAAGTTTCAGTTACAGGTTAGTTAAAACGAAAATTAACATTTTCTCAACCAAGTTCAGGGCCCACCTGAGCTGAGTACGTGCACCTTTAAAAGGATTTTCAACCTGGAGTTGATCTGCGCTGCAGAACCTGGTCGTGGGGGAAAGGGGCTCTGGGCAACCCGGGCCTCTCGGGCATCGGCCCTCGGTGGCTCCCGTGCAGCCTTGTCCTCCCGAGTTTCCCTGACGTGAAAGCCGGCTGGAGAGGACGGACGTTTGGAACAGGGGCCGATTCTCCTTTGCTTGGCACGACACCCCGCTCCTCCCTGACCCTCTTTAGTCTGCCTGGCATTTCACGGATTTGTTTTGCTGGTGTTGCACGTCTTCTGTTTCTGGGGGTCTGTTTGTTTCACACTGTTGTGGTTGAAGAGTTGAGCGTTGTTATTTTCCAGCGACCTCGTGCTGACGTGTGTAGTTTCCAGAGCTCCTGGTCGGTGATTGGTTCCTGAGGGTGGTTCGTGGCGCCCGTGTCTCCCGTCCCGCCCTCGGTCCCTGTCCCTCCTCCCCTGTCCTCACCGCCCCGGCCGTGTGTGTCACGTGTTGCTCCTGGTCTTGGGGGACGTGCTCAGCCCCTCGGCACGAAGCAGGACAGGTTGTCCCTTCGGTTTGTGGCTCGAGTCTGTCTTGCTCCCGACAGACCGTTAGGGAAAACGTCTCGGCTGTGAGCTGGGGCGCAGGCGGCTGAAAACTGTCCCCGGCCGGGCGCAGGCAGGGCCGGCAGCCGCGAGAGGGGTGTCTGTGCCGCGGGCTCCGTGAGGCTGGGCCGCAGGGGCACACGGGCGCCTGTCCGTCGTGTGTGGGCGCTGCCCCTGCCCCTCGCGGGACGGAGTGCGGCCCCCAGGCCCACCCTGGCCGGTCGCCTGCCGCTGCCTCCACCCTGGATTTTAAGGCAGGAAAACCCGCCTTGCTGTTTGGCTGGGCTCTGGGCGTTCTGCAGAGGGTGGTCGGAAGGGAGTTTGTTACCAGGGAGACATCATCCGTTTCCTCCCCCCACTCGCTGCCCGGAGGAGCCTGCCTGCCGGGTCTGCGGTGCCGCTCGGGCAGCGTTCGTGGGGGCTGCAGGGGCTGCAGAGGCTGCAGAGGCTGTAGGGGCCGCAGGGGCCGCGGGGGCCGCAGGGGCCGCAGGCTCTCTCGGGCGCTAGTGCATCCGAGTCCCTGGTCACAGGAGGTGGTTCTCTCCCTCCCAGAGAAACGCATGTCTTCTTTGCTAGTGGCTTTGCCCACGGAGGCCTCCTCCTCCCCTGCCGGCAGGACCACCTTCGGTCACCAGCCGCGAGGCGGCCGCCCGCTTTGCGGGTTAGTTCACCCCCGACTGGAAAGGCGTGTCGGCTCAGTGAGAAGAAAGCTGTGAACGGAAACGTTCAGGGCCGCTGTTCCCCGTGCGGAAGAGTCTCTCAAGTCGGGAACACGGTGTTTTCCCCACGGCCTCACGTGCACGCGGAACAGAGCGGAAACCGCAGTTGCACGGGCCTGCGTGCCGGTGCCCGGGAGGCGGTGCCCCACGGCTGCGTGTTGACCAGAAACGCACCCGGTGCCCCAGGCCTGACCTCCAGCCGCCGCCGCCTCGCTGTCCGGGTCGGGGCGCCAACCCTGTCGCCCGAGCGGGCGGTTGGGGGTCCGGTTAGACAGCCTGTTCCGCGAGGAACTCGGGAGTCCCCGCCCTGGGGTGGGACAGCGTGGGGTCCGGGGGAGGGCGGCTCCGGCCCGGCCCTGGGGGAGGCTGACCCTCCATCCCCGCCCGTTCCACCCTCACGCGCTGTGCAGGCCGCAGACCTTCCACAGCTACCTGGAGGACATCATCAGCTACCGCTGGGAGCTGGAGGAGGGGAAGCCCAACCCGCTGAGGGAGGCGCGTTTCCAGGAGCTGCCGCTGCGCACCCGGGTGCAGATCCTGCACCGCCTCTGCGACTACCGGCTGGACGCGGACGACGTCTTCGACCTGCTCAAGGTGACCCCCGGCTCCCCCGGCGCGTCCCCAGCGTCTGCGGCCCCACGGGGATGGCGCCTCCCGAGGGGACCGGAGACGAGTGTCACTGACCGAGTGCAGGACAGCTGCGCCCCGTTCCCTTTGTTCCCCTTGTAGGGAAGGGGGTGGGGCCCCGGCCAGACAGCGGGCGTTGCACGTTCCAGGCCCCATGGCCCGACCGCGGCCCCGTGAGCAAGGGAGCCGGGGGCGTAAAATCTGAACCTGCCGAGGGAGGCGGGAGCCCCGGTCGGGCCACCAGCCCTGGGCGCTGTGTTGACAGGACAAGGGTCCCTGGCACGGCCGCCAGCCCGCGGGGCCCGGCTGCCCGTGCGCACAGCTGCGTGTTGGGCGGGAATCATGGGCCTGCGTGTCTCTGCCACGTGCACCGAGTGTCAGACAACACCGGACACCGTCTCCGTGTCATCAGATTAGCCACTGGCTGTTTCCTCAGGCCTGAAATTGCATGTAACGTAGTTGAAGTGTTTACTGAAAACTCCAAAGGCTGCACCCTGTTGACCAGGTGAAGTTGACCGGAGGTGCAGGGAAGGGGGCCGCCCCTGTCCCGCTCCCGGTGGCTGGAGCCGGCAGGTGCACCAGGGACCCGGGGACAGTGCAGGTGACGGCTCCTCTCCCGTGGGCAGCGCAGCCCCTGGGCCGGCCCCTCCGCAGCGACAGGCTGTGCTGATGAGCGTCACCCCGGCCCCTGGGCACAGCGTGGCCACCTCTGTGCAGCTCAGCGCAGTGCTGCCCGCGTGCTGGGCGGCCAGTGGTCTCGGGTGGACAGACGTCGCTGGGGCTGCGCAGGGTCACGGGAGACACGGGCATCGTCACGCAGCGCCCCTGCCGTTGTCTCCGGGGGCACACGTGACGTCAGTCTCTCCCGACATGGGACACGCTCACGGGTTCTCTTGCCGTGTCGGGAGGACACGTTCCCTGTGTGAGGACGCGGCTCCAGGTGGCTGGTGGTCCCCGTGGGGGGCGCGGGGAGTGTCCACGCTGAGTCCCCCGCGCGACCCGCTCCCTCCAGGGCCTGGATGCGGACAGCCTGCGCGTGGAGCCGCTGGGCGAGGACAGCTCCGGGGCCCTGTACTGGTACTTCTACGGGACGCGCATGTACAAGGAGGACCCCGCCCCGCGCAAGCCCAGCCGCGACCTGGCTCCCAGCAGGTGCGTGTCCGGGCGGCTGCCGGGCGGAGAGGTGGTTCCTCCTCGGGTTCGCTGCGCCTGCCGGGGTGCACGGCGTGATTTTGTCCAGAAGTGGCAGGAGGAGCCCCCCAGGACGGCCGGGAGCAGCGGGGTCTGCAGGCGCCCCTCGCCCCTCGCCCTGTCCTTGCCCCGTCCCTGTCCCCGTCGGGGCGTCACTGCCCTGGTCTCCTGCATGGGCTCAGTCCCTGAGGCGCTGCTGTCCTGCTGGCCCCTGGGGGGACCTGGGGGGCCTTGCTCGCTGCCCCCCGAAGGGCTACCGTCCGCGGCCGTGGGTGCCCCCCGGGCAGGGCTGTGCACGGCTGCGGGGCTCTGGGGCGGGGGTGTTGGTTTTCCGGGGTGACACGCTCCCCGCTCTCCCTCCCGGGCAGCCTCGTGGCGGGAAACGCTGAACTCGCAGGGCGCCTGGGCCCCGCAGAACGTTCTGTCTGACGTGCTGTTTCGTAGGGAAAGTGAAGGACAGAGAGTCGTCTCTGGAGGTCCTGGGAAAACCGGAAAACGAAGAGGAAGACCCCCGAAGCGGAGGAAACTGCAGGAGGAGGCGACAGTGAGGTAAGGCGGCCGTCGCAGACCCTCCTGCTCGGAAGGGACCTTAGTGCGCCGGTCCCCTCTCGCCGGGGAGGACGGCTCAGGTGCCGGGGACGCGCAGTGACCGGGAGCCCGGCTGCAGCACCGGTCACGGCCTGTCGTTGGCTCGGACAAGGGCGACTCAGTGACACCCTTGCTGGGCTGCGGGCCAGGACGCGCGGGTGCTCCCCCAGGGTGCTCCCCCAGGGTGCTTGCGCAGGGTGCTCCCCCAGGGTGCTTGCGCAGGGTGCTCCCCCAGGGTGCTTGCGCAGGGTGCTCCCCCAGGGTGCTTGCGCAGGGTGCTCTCCCAGGGTGCTTGCGCAGGGTGCTCGCGCAGGGTGCTCTCCCAGGGTGCTTGCGCAGGGTGCTCTCCCAGGGTGCTTGCGCAGGGTGCTCTCCCAGGGTGCTTGCGCAGGGTGCTCGCGCAGGGTGCTCCCCCAGGGTGCTTGCGCAGGGTGCTTGCGCAGGGTGCTCCCCCAGGGTGCTTGCGCAGGGTGCTTGCGCAGGGTGCTCTCCCAGGGTGCTCGCGCAGGGTGCCAGCCCCCGTAGGCGGTGCTGCCCTGTGTCTGAAGGCGCCTGGGGCAGGTTCCTTTCTTGATTGGTAACAGGTGTTGTGAGGGATTCTTTTCCATTAGGGAGATTTTAGTAGCGAACGTGCCTTTCACTTTGTTTAGAGCACAGATTCCTAAAACAAAGAAAAGGTTAAATACGTTTAAAAGTGTTTTGTGTTTAATTTTAGCTAAGAAAGGGAGGTCCCGTGACATCGATCAGAACTTGATCGTGTTTTGCACGTGGGGACGAGAGTGACTGTCCCCTGTACCTTCGCAGGGGTTTGACGGGACTCGTCCTGACGGGCGTGCGAGGGCCTGCACTACCCTCTGCTGGCGATTTTATTCCTTAGAGCCGGATGTTCAGTGCGATACCGAATTACCTTTAAAATGCGGTCGCTCAGCTACACCAGCCACGCTGAAGTGCTCGGTGGCCTGCGGCCATGGGGTTGGGCAGCGACCGTCTAGGGTCCGTGTCCCCCGTGGGTGGCCTGTCCGGGAGGACCCGGGCACAGAGCAGCGACCCGCCCGCCGTGCTGGGGGAGCCCCGCTGGGGTGGCGTCCTGGCAGGTCCGTGCCGGCTGCGGGCGTGGCCGCCTCCCGGGTCGGGGCAGAAGGCAGGCCGGCCCCTGACCTGCGTTCTCTGCGCCGCCTCCACGTGGGTAGACGTGGAAGTGGAAACACGGTGCGCAGACGTAGGTTCAGTGTCCAGGGTGGGGGCCGAGGCTCAGTGGCGTTACTGATATTCTTTGTTGCCCGATCGTGTGAAGGCCGGGGACCTGCTTGTGCCCCCCCTGCCTCCCCTTCCGCGAGGCGCGAGTCCTTCCTGGTCCCTTTCCTGGCGTTCAGCTCTGAACGCTGGGCTCCCACTGGATTGTCTCGCTGTGGTGAGAGTTGGCTTCCCCAGGTCGATGGCGATGCCGCGTCCTCCGCGTGGAGGACACGTCCCTGTGCTCAGCGAGGTCCCCCTCGCAGGGGCGGCGGCCACTCGGACCCCGACCTTAACGGCCCCTCTCTCTCCTGTGTTTCAGCGAAAGGCAGGAGGAAAACTCGTTGGCACCTGAGCCGCAGACAAGCAATGGTAATGGCCTCCGCCGGGTGTCGGGGGGGCCCTCGCGGGGCGGACCCCGTGCAGCAGCGCCTGCCTCCGTGCCCTTCCGTGCGCCCCTCCCTCCGTGGTCCAGGCCCGTCCCCTCCCGTGGCCCTGGAGGTCAGGGGCCGCCCTGTCCACTGTGGCCCTGTTCCCAGGCCCCAGCAGGGGGGACACCCAGACACTTGGACAGTCGAGTGATAGGTCACTCGCCGTAGAGCCCCCAGGACGCAGCACAGGGGGCTGGTGGTCCGTTCAGATTTCAGCCCAAGCTGCAGCCACGGGAGGGATTTCGGTTCCCAGTCTCCCGTCGGTGAACTGGGGACTCTGCAGAGGCACCAGTTGGAGCCGTTTGCTCAGGAAAGAACACACACTTGCGTGTCTCTAGCATGGTCACGTCCGTCTTAGGAAGGTGGTTTCATGCTGCCTTTGGTCGGGGGTTCCTTGCGGCTGTGAACAGGTAGTGACAGCAAAGCCCAAGTACCCTCACCACCCTGAGCGCTGAGGAGCGGTAGGTCTTTGTTTCCCCGGCCTCCTGACCCAAAGGAAACGGGGCGTTGAGAACGGGGGAGGCGGTCCGGGGCGCCTGTCCCATGAGCCGCCTGTTTCCTCCCCAGGGTCCCAAGGGCCTGGCCAGGGCACCTGGTGGCTGCTGTGCCAGACGGAGGACGAGTGGCGGCAGGTCACCGAGAGCTTCCGGGAGAGGAGCTCCCTGCGCGAGCGGCAGCTCTACAGGCTGCTCAGCCAGGACTTCCTGCCCGAGATCTGCAGCATGATCGCCCAGAAGGTGCGCCCCCCGCCCCGCCAGGGCCCCCGCCTTCGGCCGCTGGTCTGCACCCCGCCAGGGGCCCCGCCCCCCACCCCCTGCAGCGTGGGCCCCGCAGTCCGTCCTCCCGACCTGCTCCTGTTCTGCTGTTGGCTCAGTTGTGTGTGTGTTTCCTCGTTTGCTGGTGGTTGTGGGTTTGTTGTCTTTTTAACGTTCCCAGTTTTGAGCCTCTTTTTCCCGAATAAACCCTTTGACGTTTCACACGAGGGCTTGGTGGTGATGAACTCCACTCCTTCGGCTTCTCCTTGCGTGGGGGGCGCTGATCTGCCTTCCGTTCTGAAGGACGGTCCTCTCTTTGCTGGACGGTCCCCTCTCGGCTGTCGGTCCTGCTTTTCATCACTGAATACTTCTTGCCAGGCCCGTCTTGCCCGCAGTTTCTTTTGAGAAATCAGCTGAGTCTTATGGGATCCCCTTTGTCGGTAACACTCTTCTTTTTTCTTGTTCTTTTTTTTTTAAATTAACTTCCTGTTCTTGTAGGACAGTTGCCCCATTTTCCCCACGCTGCTCCCCTGCTCCCCATCCCGCAGTCAGTCCCACATGTTGTCCGTGGGTCACGCGGGCTAGTCCCTGGACAAACTCTTCCCTTTCTTTCACACCTTCTTCCCCTCCCCTCTGGTCACTGTCAGTCTGTTGCCTTGGTTCTATGCTTCTGGTCCTGTTTTGTTACTAGTCTCCTGTATTAGGTGAGATATTAATTTTATATCCAGCTATTTTGCTAAATTTGCTTATGAGGCCGAGTAGTTTTTGGGTGGAGTCTCGAGTTTGGTACGAACACTGTCATGTCATCTGCGAATAAGGACAGTTTTACTTCCTTGCCAATGTGGATGCCTGTGATTTCTTTGCCCGGTTGCTGTGGCTAAAACTTCCAAAACGATGTTGAACAGAAGTGGAGAACGTGGACAGCCTTGTCTCGCTCCTGATCTTCGGGGGAGAGTTTTTAGTTTGTGTCCGTTGAGTATGATGTTGGCTGCAGGTTTCTCACATGTGGTTTTTATGATGTTGAGATAGGCTCCCTCTTCTCCCCACTTTGCTGAGTGTGTTTACGTAAATGGATGTTGCGTTCAATCAAATGGTTTTTCAGCATCTATCGATACAGTCATTGGATTTTGCCTTTCATTTTGTTTGCTCGGTGTGCTACGTTGATTGATTTGCTGATGTACCGTCCTTGCGTCCCTGGGATGAAGCCCACTTGATCATGGTAGATGATCTTTTTTTTTTTAAAAAGACTTTATTACATTATTTTTTAGAAAGAGGGGAAGGGAGAGAGTCATCAATGTGTGGTTGTGTTTCACCTGCCTCCAGCCACAGACCCGACTGGAGACCTGGCTTGCAACCTGCTTATGTGCCCTGGGTGGGGAATTGGACCTGCGACCTTTGGGTTCAAAGGCTGGCGCCTTATCCACTGTGCTGATGATCTTTCTAATGTATTGCTGGATTTAGTGGGCCACTATTTTGAGAATTTTAGCATCTGTGTACATCAGAGATAATTGGTCTGTAGTTCTCTTTTTTGTTGTGTCTTGACCTGGTTTTGGGTTAGGATCATATGGCCTCATGGAAAGAGTTTGGGAGTCTTCCCTTTTCTTGGATTTTTTGGAAAAGGTCGAGAAGGATAGGAGTGAGTTCTTGCCTCATGGTGAAATGGGCCTGTGCAGCCGTCCAGTCCAGGGCTCCTTTCCTTTCAGGGATGGATGGTTTCTTTTTCTCTCCATCGCAGGGGGCTCTTTTTGTTTGTTTTTGCTTTTTAGGTGGGGCCTTTGGGCGTCCTGTGTTTGTGGAGGGAACTGTCTTTAGAGGTGCACTTTTTTACGTCCTTGACCCACCTCTGGACATGTCAGATCATCCCCGTCTGGGCTTCGTCAGCCTTTGGGAGCCAACCGGAGATTTACTGTCTTTCCGTCCTTCAGTTTTGAACCCGATAATTTGTGATCAGCTGTCAGGTGTGGACACTGATGAGTGGGACAGATGAATTCAGTTGTAATCCAGTCAATCTGGGTTCAGTGGGCACCTTAGGCACTGCTGGGTGAGGCCATTTAATTTAATTTTTAATCCGATCAACCTGTGATCAGCCGCAGGGCCCTGGCACCGCTGGGCGGGGCTGTGACGTCTTCTCAGGCTGACGCTGCCTCGCGCTGTGTGGTTGGCCTGCTGTGTGCGTGGCGGGTGAGTCGCACTGGGACCCTGTCCCTGCTCCTTCCTTTCTGTCCTCACAGCCACCGCTGCAAGTTATTACGCGTCTCTAGTCCGCTCTGCCGGAGCCCAGGGTAAGCGGGTGCCCGTGTATTTCCGTGCGTTGTCACTTGAACGGTTCTCTGTCTCTAGCCGTCTCAGGCTAGCAAACCCCACAGCTGGGTGCTGCTTCCCTCTCAGCCGTGTTGCTGGGGGTTTAAGTCCCACTCTTCTCAGGTGGAGCCCCGGCTGCTGAGATGTGTCTCCGTCCTTCCTTCAGCCGGTTCCCCGTGGGCGCCCGCCGGCCTCTCACCTCTGCGCTTCCTGCGGTCACGCTGTGAAGTGACCTCTTCCGTTCTGTCCCTGGTTACAAGGCTTCTGTCCAACTGCTGCTCTGTGGTCCGCGAGGGCTGCTCTCCAGTTCGGTTGTGGCTCCAGGTGGCCCCGGCAGGACGCGGGTGCAGCCCCACCTGCAGCTCCGCACCTGGTTCCCCCTTTTTCTTGCTGCTTCCAAGACTGGTTAACGTTCGGCGTTGGAACAGGTGTGTCTTGCTCGTTGGGTCTGGCTTGTTTGGCACTCTGCGCTTCCTGGGCCAGTTTGTCTGTTTTCTCCGCCAAGTTAGGGAAGTTTTCCTGATTTTTTCCAGCTTGACTTTGCGTTTCACCTGCCTCCAGCCACAGACCTCTTGTTCAGCCTCTTCTTCAGACACGCTTACGATTTGGATATTGGCTCATTCAAAGTCATTCCAGAGCTTCCAAGCCGCCTCTCATTTTTTAAAAAAAGTTCTTGTTTTTCCTTCTGTCCTAGTTGAATGTTCTTTTTTTCCTCATGTTGATTTGAATCCCAGCGTCCTTCCCTTTACTGTTGGTTCCCTAGACATTTTTCTTGTATTTCACGCAGTATAACCTTCATTCCTTCCTCTGTGCTGGTGTCGTACTCAGTGAGTTCTTTGAGCACCCTGATAACCACTGTTTCGAACTCTGCATCTGGTAGGTTAGCTGTCTCCGTTTTACTTAGTGTTTTTCTGGGATTTTGTTCTGTTAGGGCCTGCGGGGAACCCCGGGGACACGGGTTTGCCTGTGTCGTAATTCTGCCAGGGCCCTTCACACGGGCCTCCGCTGCCCCAACTCCCGCTGGCTTGGACAGCCAGGTGTCACGGGGGGGCTTCTCTTCCCGGTGCTGGGGCCCTGGGCTGGGATCCCTTTCTCCCAGGGTGTCCCTCTTGGTTTTTATCCGGGGCTGCCTCTGTCCCTCCTGCCTTACAGAATGAGTGTGGCTTCTTTAAATCTTTGATCGTTGGACTGCCACACGGCTCGAGTTTTGACAGCTCTGGGTGTTACTGTTTTGAGACCTGGTTGTAGTTTTTTCCACGGTTGCACGAGGAGGCTCTTCACTGGAGGCCTGTCCGTTGTGTTTACGGACACACATGTCCTCTTTGGGCCACAAACAGCAGCTCTGCTCTCGGTTCCCCTGCTCCGCGTGTCACTCCCTGAGTAGACTGGGGTCAGTAAACGTTGGCTCTCGCGGGGCGAAGGGCTGACCTGACCGCTGGCCCCTCCCAGGAGATGCCCATGCTCTCGCGGGTGGAGAAGCAGAGGCGCCGGGAGGAGGAGGAGGAGCGCCAGGTCCTCCTCGCGGTGCAGAAGAAGGAGCAGGAGCAGATGCTCCGGGAGGAGAAGAAGCGGGAGCTGGAAGAGAAGGTCAAGGCTGTGGAAGGTGCGTGGAGCTGGCGCGATGGGGCCGGCAGGCGCCTGGGGCGCCTTTGGGGGGCTGGCAGGGCCCCCAGCGAGTGGCGCCAGGACAGCTGCTCGCTGACGGGAGGGGTGGGACCGGGTGACAGCGCTTGCTTCTCCTATGAGAACAATTTCCAGACAGATACAAGGAAGAAACCTTATTGCAGAAAATACAGATGAATCATCTCAACGTGGTCGGGGAAAAGACGTTCTGAGTTCCAACTCTTACGGGGAGGGGGGTTGACAGGTGTTACTAGGTTAATTGTTTCAAACTTACATGCGGAAGAAACACGATTAGCAAAGTGAAAGACTAGCAAAGTGAAAGACGGCAGAAGAAACAGGCGACACGCAGCCAGCAGAGGTTCTCCAAAGCGCCTCTGCAAGCGGTGGGCAGCGCAGACCCCACAGGGAGAAGGGTCAGGCTCGCGGGACGGACCTTCGTGGACGAGGGTGGCTGGTAAACCGGCAGTGTCGTTGTCACTAGTCGGAAAAGGGGCGCGGAAACCGTCCACACGCCTCTCGTCCGTCGGGTGGGCGGAGTGTCGCTGTCACCCCGCCAGGCGTCACTGGCCGGAGTCTTGTGGCTGCTGCTACAAGACTCCAGCGCGGGGTCACCGCCTGGACGCCCGGTGGGAAGGCTGAGCTCCGACAGTTTGGCAGATACACGGGCATCTGTTTGCATAGTTGACTTTTCTTTAAGTTTGAAGTAAAGTTCTCTTTTAAAAAACAAAACATGGCCCTGGCTGGTGGCACAGTGGCTAAGGTGCCGGCCTGCGAACCCAAAGGTCGCTGGTTCGATTCCCAGCCAGGGCCCATGACCAGGTCTCCAGCCAGAGGCAGGTGAAAGGCAACCATACATGGATGTCTCTCTCCCTACCCGTCTCTGAAAATAATAAATCTTAAAAAAAAAACCCAAAACAACAAAAAAAATTTTAAAGCTGTTGACAGCAAAGTGCAGATACTCTCGGTTTGTCAGCGGAAATAATGCAGCCGCGGAAACACGTCCCGTCGACGGGGAAACCCTGCTGCATAATCGGGGAGAAAACAAGCTCCGTCCTGGCCTCTCCCTGGCCCTCCTCCGCCTGAAAGTGCCCCACCCCCACCCCCTTTCTTTCCCCCCACTTTTCTGCTCCCGTGGGGCAGGTGGTGGGAGGCAGTGCGGGTCTGAGCCAGACAAGCCCGTCCCGGCCTCCCAGCCCCTGCCGCTCGGGGGCAGCGCTCCCGTGGGTCCCCCCACCCAGCGGCCAGCAGGACGCGCCTCCGTCCACGCGGAGCCTTGGGGGCTGGGAGACGCTGGAGAAGCGTGTGTGGCCCTCACGCTGCCCGGTGAGGTTTGGGAGAAAGGGGAACGGCCTCCAGGCGCGACAGGGACGATCCTCCATCTTGTGTTTTCCTCCAACTTCTTACTCTCCGGCCCTGCCCTCCCTGGCCTGTCTCAGGACGACCGGGAGGAGACGGTCGTGTCTCGGGGAGCCCCCTCCCTCCCTGGGCTCACCCAGTCACCGGGCAGCGGCGCCCTGACACGTCCCGTGGCCCCGCCGCCTCCTCACGCGCCGAGTCCGGCTCAGCAGCCCTCGTCGGGGGCGGGCGTCACCCTGCAGCCCCTCGGACGCGTTGTGTCCTTGCAGACCGGGCCAAGCGGCGGAAGCTCCGGGAAGAGCGGGCCTGGCTGCTGGCCCAGGGGAAGCAGCTGCCCCCGGAGCTGTCCCACCTGGACCCCAGCTCCCCCACGAGGGAAGAGAAGAAGGCGAGAGACCTGTGAGTACCTGCGCCGCACCTGCAGCTCTGCTCCGTGTGTCGTGCTCACAGGCGCGTCCCGAGTTGAGCCCTTGAAGCGACTCTGTGCGGTAGGTCCTAGGCCAGGTTCCTGGGCCCCAGTTTTGTTCAGCGCGTCTCTGGGTCGTCACTCCTCGTGCCACAAATACTCACCAGGGCGGCGTGAGACCCGGGGCGACTGTACGCATCGTAAGTAACCAGCGTAGGGGCGTAAGTTCAGCTCCGGAAGGTCTCAGCCACCCCGTCGCTTACAGAGGAGAAAAGCAGGCAGATCTCATCTTTCCGTGTCAGCGTGTCTTGGAGTGTGATCACTGCTACAAAACTTCCCTTTAATAAAAGTTGGCTGGGCCCTGGCCGGTGTGGCTCAGGGGACTGAGCGCCGGCCTGCGGACCGAAAGGCCGCCGGTTCGACTCCCTGCCGGGGCCCATGCTCAGGCGGTGGGCCGGGACCCCAGTTGTGAGGGAGGCAACTCATGGCTGTTTCTCGCAGACACCCACGTTTCTCTCTCTTTCTGTTGTTTTCTTAAAAACACATACTTCTTTTAGAGAGGGGGGAAGGAGGAAGAGAAACATTGATGTGCAAGAGCTGCATTGGTAGCTGCCTGTCAGGTGCACCCCACTGAGGCCCTGGCCCACGACCCGGCCGTGCGCCCCAAATGGGAACCGAACCGGCGACCTTTCAGTCCGCAGGCCGGCGCCCAGCCCACCCAGCCCACCAGCCAGGGCCCCCCCTCCTTTCCCCTTTCTCTACAAATACGCGAGTGAAACCTTTCACGTTTGTAAAAAAAACTATCCGGTGTCTCCCCACTCGCGGGACAGCCCCGTGTCTGCGGTCAGCTGGGGGCCCGAGGTCAGGGCCGCGCTGACGTCTGTCCTTTTACTTCCCGCAGCTTTGAGCTGGACGACGACTTCACCGCCATGTACAAAGGTCAGTGCGCGTCCCGTGGGGCCGGCGTCCCTGTGGGGCTGGGGTCCCGTGGGGCCGGTGTCCCCGTGGGGCTGGGGTCCCGTGAGGCTGGCGTCCCCGTGGGGCTGGGGTCCCGTGGGGCCGGTGTCCCGTGGGGCCGGCGTCCCGTGAAGCTGGGGTCCCGTGGGGCCGGCGTCCCCGTGGGGCCGGGGTCCCGTGAGGCTGGGGTCCCGTGGGGCTGGGGTCCCGTGGGGCCGGTGTCCCCGTGAGGCCGGTGTCCCGTGGAGCCGGCGTCCCCGTGGGGCTGGGGTCCCGTGGGGCCGGTGTCCTGTGGGGCCGGCGTCCCGTGAGGCTGGGGTCCCGTGGGGCCGGTGTCCCCGTGAGGCCGGCGTCCCGTGGGGCTGGGGTCCCGTGGGGCCGGTGTCCCGTGGGGCCGGCGTCCCATGAGGCTGGGGTCCCGTGAGGCCGGCGTCCCGTGGGGCTGGGGTCCCGTGGGGCCGGTGTCCCGTGGGGCCGGCGTCCCGTGGGGCTGGGGTCCCGTGGGGCTGGCGTCCCGTGGGGCCGGCGTCCCCGTGGGGCTGGCGTCCCATGGGGCTGAGCGCGGTCCTCTGTCCCTCAGTCCTAGACGTTGTGAAGGCCCACAAGGACGCCTGGCCCTTCCTGGAGCCGGTGGATGAGTCCTACGCCCCGAACTACTACCAGATCATCAAGGTAGCGGCATCTGCGCCCTCGTCCGCAGCGCCGTCCCTGGGCCTGGCTCCTGCTCTCCCGCCGGGCTTGGCACGGGCTCCCCTCCCGCCCCTGAGGGCGCGTCCCCGACGCCTGGCTTTCCCGCAGCTCCGGGCAGCAGGGTCCCTTGCCTGGTACGGGTGAGGTGGTCCTTCCAGCCCGTTGCCCCTCTGTGTCCTGCGCTAGGTGCCCATGGATATTTCAAGCATGGAGAAGAAACTCAATGGCGGCTCCTACTGCACCAAGGAGGAGTTTGTGAGCGACATGAAGACCATGTTCAGGAACTGCCGCAAGTACAACGGGGAGAGCAGTGGTGAGTGGCGCAGAGCGGGGAGCAGTGGGGAGCGGCCGGGGGGAGTGGGGGGAGCAGTGGGGAGTGGTGGGCGGCCCTGGGCTGCGGGGGAACCTGCTGCAGCGAGAAGGGCGGGTCCCGGGGTCTCTCCGGGCGGAGGGGGTGTGAGAAGGGGTGAGCTGGCCGCCCTCGCGCTCAGGTAGGTGCTGGGCGGGCACTTCGGGGCTGCAGGCAGGGCGGCCCGTGTGCGGCAGTGAACGTGCCGTGACAGGCGTGGATGGAGCCTGGTCCTCGGCCGCCTCGGGAGCCGCACGTGGGGGGCCGTGTGCTCGTCTGGGGGTGGAAACTGGAGTCACCTACCCCGGGCTCAGACGGCCTGTTGCAGCCTGAGCAGACTCGGTCGTTTCGGCCGCCGCCCGGGTTCTGCCGGCCGGGGTCCCGCTGGGCACAGGGGCCCCTCGCGAGGGGGGCGGGAGCAGCGGGTCCGGGGCTCAGGGCCGTGTTCCCGCAGAGTACACCAAGATGTCGGACAACTTGGAGAGGTGCTTCCACCGGGCGATGGTGAAGCATTTCCCTGGCGAGGACGGGGACACGGACGACGAGTTTTGGGTCCGAGAGGATGAAAAGCGGGAGAAGAGACGGGGGCGCGCGGGGCGGGGCGGCGGCAGCCAGGTGTGCACCCGCTCCCGGGACCCCGACGGGCCCGGCCGGAAGCAGCCGCCCTCGGAGAACGGGGGGAAGGCGCTGCCGCCCGCCCGCCGCGCTCCGCCCTCCGCGGGGACCGGGCCCAGCAGCGGCGCCTCCTCGCAGCCCCCGCGGGACGCGGGCTCCACTGGCGGCCGGGGCCCCCCTCGTCCCCTGCACTACGGCGGGATGCCCAGCCCGGCGCCTCTTCTGAGCCAGGTGGGGAGAGGCGGCAACCCTCTGGGGTCTGTCCTGGTGGGCGAGGCTGACGCGGGGACACCTGGGCAGCCGGCTGCCCTCCCGGGAGCCTTTGCTGTGCACAGGGACGTGGTTTCCCCGCCCGTCCCCCCGTGTCACCTGCTGCAGGGCGGGCGAGGCTGGGACAAGGGCCGTCAGGGTGGCTGTGCAGCGCAGGCAGACGGTGCCGCCTCCGGCGGGTGGGGGGTGAGGACAGGCAGCCCGGCTCGTCCCGCCGGGGTCAGGGCGCGGCGCCCGGAGCTGGGCTGGCTGGGGACGCTGGCGCGGACAGCCTGCCGGTCCCGGGCCCTGTGTCGGTGGTCAGCGTCGGCCAAGGCCCGAGTCCCTCCCGGGCCTGCGCTGTCCTCCCCCCTCACCTCCGCTCCGCGCTCTCCCCGCAGAGGCCGGCGGTGCCCGGGCCCTTCGGCTCCCTCTGCGGATCCGACCCTGCCGGCCTGTACGTCACGCCCAGGGTCCCAGCGCCGCACCCCGGGGAGCCGGTGCCGCCGCGCCAGCCCTTCGCCCTGCAGGTAGGCCTCCCCGCCGGGCGAGCGGTGGTCCCGCTGGGCTGCAGCATGGGGCCCGCTGACGCCCGTCCCCTCTGTCCTCCTCAGCTGTCGGTCGGGGCCAACAAGCCCCGTGGGCCCCGGCTCGGCCCCCCCGGGGAGAAGCCCGCGTGCGGGGGCCTGACACGCCTCGCCAGCCTGGGGCCGCACCCCGGGTCCCTGCCCCTCTGCCCCATGAGCGGCCCCGGCCAGGACGGGGGCACGTTCCCCGCCCAGTTCCAGCCGGGGTTCGTGGCTCCCGCGCACGGAAGGGGCCCGGCCCAGCCCCTGGACTTTCCCGAAAGCCCTGAAGTCCCTCCCGGCCACATGTACCGACCCTACAAGTACCTGAGTCGCGCACACCCTGCCGTCTGGAACGGGAGCCATGGCGCCGCAACCCCGGGGCCCCCGGGGCCGGAGGAGAAAGCCCTCCTGGAGCCCGGCCCCTCGCACCAGCCTCGGCCCCTGGGCCACGCGATGGACGCTCACGTGATGAGGCCGCCGCTCCCCCCCGGCCAGTGGCCTGAGCGCCCCAGCTTCCTACCTCATGGCATCCCCCCAGGCTACATGCGGCCCCCCTGCAGGCCTGCCGGGCCCCGGCTGCAGCCCCCGCTGGCACCAGGTCCCCTGTTCGGAGCCCCGACGCAGGCCCTGCGAGGGGGCCCGGGCGGGGGCTCCATGATGGACAGTCCCGAGATGCTGGCCATGCAGCGGCTGTCCTCCCGCGGGTGCCTGCCGGGCGCCCCGCACGCCCCCGCGCCTGGCCCGTTTCTGCAGGGGGCTCACGGCACAGTAGCCAGCGTGTCATCTGCCGCACCCGCCTTGGGGACCCCTGGGAGGACGCAGGAAACCAGCGAGATGCCGGAGCCCGAGCTGGGCCCAGGTAATGGACACGTCTGTCTCCGGCCCTGGGAGCTGCCGACTCGGGGAATCTTTTTTTTTTTTTTTTAAATTGTTGTTGTATTACATCCATCCCCTTTTTGCTCCCCTCTGTCCCCC
>PVIW01004183.1:97612-141304 GCA_004026585.1 Noctilio leporinus | reverse complement strand
TCCTCCTCCTCCTCCTCCTCCTCCTCCTCCTCCTCTTCTTCTTCTTCTTCTTCTTCTTCTTCTTCTTCTTCTTCTTCTTCTTCTTCTTCTTCTTCTTCTTCTCTTCCTCTCTTTCTAAAATCAATCAACATATCCTCAAGTCCTCAAGTAAGGAGTAAAAAAAAATAGTGTTAAGTGTCTCACAATTCAGGGAGGAAGGCATCACTTTTGTTCGAAGTTAGAGAAAAACTGTGGTAGGCACAAGTGGCCCTTCTACCAGGCCATGTTAAAAAAGGGAAAAAGCTATACTCGGTAACCGGGACTCACAATGCCATCACCTTGATATGTAGGTATTTACTCACCCGTTACCTAAAATTTCACAATTGGCAAATTGGTACATTAATGTTTCTGACGTTATGTTATTTTTAAATACAAAATATGGCCAGTGTCTTCAGTGACCATTGGCCGTCATTGTTTTTGCTCAGTTGGTTTTATTTTTAACGTCACAAATAGCCTTAAGTACATATTTGTAAGCTTCATTATGCTTCATCATTTTGTCAGGATCAGCAAATACCCTTTTCATATTGCAGCATTAACTCTATCTTACTTTCTCAGTGCTTCACCTAGAAAAATTTATTTTCTCAGGGCCTGGTTTTTCTTTTTCATTTATTTTTGTGTGTTTTTAAAATCAATATAATAGAGAATAAAACTTTTAACTTCTATCTTTCTACCAGGCAGGAATAATGAGTACAGTGCCTGCTGGAAGCTTTCAGCCTCCCCAGGGATTCTAAAGTATTGTGAGCTGTTACATACAGCTCAGCCCACCTGCCTGGCTCTCCTCAGATTGCTGGTAGTTACGAGGACTTGTCCAGACATTTCAACTCAAACGCCAGTGCCTTCCCCAATGTGCAGAGTTGCCGCTAGCACTGGAGGGATGGGTCTCAACTCTGGCTCCTCTTGCTTATTGGGTTTACATTGAGTGAGCCAGGGCTGCAAAGAGAAATTGCTATTGCTCTCATTACCATGGGTCTGGGCCTGGGCTCCAGCTAAAGTGTTTGGTTTCTTGACTTTGACCTTGAAATTCATATTCTTCAGCTCTCTCCAATTATCATGACTTCTTTTTGGTTTACACACCTCCAAAGGACTCAAAGATGTCCCCGTGTCATTAATTCTCTCAACATCCTTCCTTAATAAAGATTATTCCATGAATATCAAGAATACCCAGGCAATGTTCAAAAAGCTCTGCATTTATTCATTTCAGCCAAGCCCATCAATGTTTTAATACAAAACAAATCCGTGGGCACTAAGGTTAGAGCTAACAGTCAGACTCTCACAAAAGAGGATTCAGAGAAGTCAATAGTCATTTCATTCAAAATGCCATTTCTTTATCAAGGTCAAGCCATCTCAGGGGTCAGTGGACATTTACCTGGAAGCCTCAGGGGGACAATTTCAGTTTGTCCACTTTCCTCCATATGACAGTTTTCTTTATTATCCATCAAGAATGAGTCATGGTCACATTACACTATGAACTCAATTTCAGCAAATTTGTTAGTTTTGCTTCAGTATTATTACAGTTAAATGATAAGTATTGTGCATGAAGAGATTGTTAGTATTTGTCTTTCAATTAACTGATAAACCTTCTTGGAATTTCATTATAACATGTGAGAGGACTTGGAGAGAAAGGCATTTTTGGATGGCAAATTTCATATGGTCTTCTCAGTGACAGGTGGGATTACCTTGTGTTCCAGCACAATTCCAACTGAGAAATATTTGTCACACTTGACGGTTTAGTGTTATAATGTCATAATTACACATTAAGTTTATTGGCCCTAGCCAAGCACTAAGGTAAGCAAATAGCTGGGCTTTTTCTTCCAAAGCATTAGGGGAAAGCATGCTAGGTATTTCCTTATCTACACAGCTGGGTTTTCTGTAACCACATAACCCTGACTGTCCTTTGGGAATGGCATCTTACATTTTATGGATGCGATCCATGTCACAGCAATGTGGGTTGTCACAGGGGATCCATCAAAGTGGGGCCTTTCTCTGTTTAAGAAACTGAGCCTGATCTTGATCCTAACAACATCTGTTTCAGATTACCTAATATGCTTAAATGCTCCTCTTTTGGCCTGAGATCTTTTGCATAATCCTATCCAATTCTTATCTCCTACGGGTGCCACTCCTGCTTAGAATAAGATGGAGTGTCTGCCTGATTAGAGATACACTTCTGAGAATTGTGAACTCTGCCTTCTAAAAGTTTGGGTTCTCCCCCCACCCCGCCTCCAGCATTTATACTGCAGGTTAGAAATACACAGAGAAGAAAGAAAAGGGATGACAATGTGATTTTTCTCATTGTCTTTCTATTATCTCTTCTTTCTATTTTTAGAATTGCATCTTTTCTCCTGGGAGAAGGAGGAATGCCTTCTTTGCATGGCTAAGTGTGGCTATGTAGAGAGGTCAGCCTTAAGCAAGAAGTTACAATTTTTGAAAAGTGCCTGAAGTTCCCTCAGTGCACCAATTTTTAATATTGCTTTTGAATATACCAAGATGTTTTTTGAATGTTTGTTTATATTTATAAGTAAGTGAATAGGTTTGGGTTCTTACTCATGAACTCCCACTGCAAAAACCTTTTAACTCTCAGAACAGGGATAGATTCTCATATTTTGCTGTTGGTGCTATGGACATAAAAAACAAATAAAGAGATGACGTCGCAGAACTGTGGAAAGTGAAAAATCATCATGGTGCAATTAGTATTTCTATTAGCATTGTCAAAGAAATAAGCCATAACATTAAGAAGAGATAATGAAATGTTTAATGCCTAAAAGTAATACCTAGGGACAAGTCTAAACTTTTAAAAAAGCAGATAAATATAGAGATTGAGGGATTTGGAAAAGACACTCCAACTGTTCCCCCTCTCCTTCCCTTCACTGCCTGCATTTCCACTCACTCGTAAATTCACAACAGTCCTTAATGCTTACCATAATCCCAGGATTTGCTCTGTTGAAGCTAATCAAAATGCAAATACTATTGAGAGGGGTAACACTTTGCATAAATCACCATCTATCAACTCAAATTAGTTGACAATATCTGGTTAGAAGAACTCTGAGTAAATTGAGCAGAGGTACTCTGGTTCTCTAAATTAACCTAATTGACTTGGTACTTCTGAGAAAGGGTTATGGGAAATCTGCAACCTAAGAAACTGGGCAGCAATTCAGATGTTTCTGTGGGGGCATGGGGAGTCACAGGGAAATTCTGAGCCCAGAGTGAATGGTGAAAAGGCACAGGGGCAGGGTCAGGAGAGGGCCAAAGAAGAAAGTGAGTTACAAGAGACACTGAAGTAGACTTTCTTATATATTCATAGTTAACCTTGACAATGAATGTCTCTCAGTGTTCCAGGATAAGAATGACCAGGCCAGCGGCAAAATGTGCAACCATTTTCCCCACTTTTATGAGGCCACCCGAATGAGTCAGCTGAGATATACATCTATTTTTTTTTCTGCAAAAATGTGCTGCTAATAAAAGATTACTGTATGTCACCTGGTAATCTAACTGTTAGAACTAGAAATTAAATTAACCAGTGGGAAACAATCACCCCGGAAAGTCTTTGCTGGTGACCAAATAAATGTGAGATAAAATTAGTACAAATGGGTAACAAAAAATGATTTCCATATGTTACTGACAGGCAACGTTAGAAATCATTATCCTAATGGCTTATGAACTTCCTGTGTTATCAAATGACATTCCAGAGCAATATGATGATCAAGGAAAGAATTTTTTTCTCCCTGAATGCCATAAACAAGGAGCCTCTGTAGTGTTTTAAGCAAGCATGAACACACACACACACACACACACACACACACGGGTTGGCAAAAGTAGGTTTACAGTTGTTCATATGGAAAATAGTTAATAAATAATTATATAATAATAATATATTATTATCATTATTCTTGTATAATAATAATATATTATAATTGTATAATAATGATAATTAATAAATAATACAAGAATAGACTCTGTTTCACATACCCACAACTGTAAACATATTTTTGATAACCCCAGTATATATATTTATATGTATTTAAAACAATTTCACTCCCTTAGAGAAACATTATTTTCTTTGTCAGAATAGAGGAAAGAGAAGTTTAGGTTTATCATTGGACTTCGTATACTCAGAAGGTCCTAGATAATCATATTCATCACTATAAATTATTTTCTCTCCCCAGTAAGTTTCTTTAAGGTAACAAATTTGTCTTCATGACTTAAAGGACTGTCTCAGCTGATACTCTGAATTATAATAGCAGGATAGGGTCCTGGAGAGGGGAAGAGTGAAAGGCTTCATGCTTCTCTCCTAGGATAACCCCTCTGTTAAAAACTGGGCACCATTCCTGCTTTGTGGATAGTAAGGTCATGTAATGGTTTAGAGTCTGTTCTGCCAATTGTCTGAGGAAAGTGTGCCCCTAAGACAGAAAGTGAAGCTGTAGAGGATGGGATTAAATGTGGTCCTCTGCCCTGCACTCCCATCATCAGGATGACTTCTCAATATGTCTCTAAGTGTGAACCTGGGGCTTTTGAGTGGCATCTTAGGCTTCTCCAAAGTCTGAGTGGAGAGACCAGAGCAGAATGCCCTTGGTCAAGGTCAGGTGGAAACTCCAGGTGGAGATGGATCTACATGACAAGTATGTTGAAGAGAGCTTTGCTGAAGGAGGTTGATACCCAAGCCCAACTGGTTTTTAGAGAGCAGGTGAGAGTCTCCCTGCTCTCAAAGAGGCATGCAAAGTGTGTGTTCCCACCCTCGGAGCCTTGGAGGGGTGGGTGGCCTTGGCAGCAGAGGGACATTGGAGGAGGAGGCTCTCTCCAGTGTCTGCAAAGTGGTAACAACATGCTGCCCGCAGTCTAGCATGTAGACACAATCTGAGGACTGTGGTGTCAGGACTGAGAGCCCCAGTGAAATTAAACAACTAGAGGAAATGAACAAGGATGTGACCCCCAAACTAATAAGAAAACCTAAAGAGTCTTAATGAAAGCACATAAAGTATCTCTAAATCTTAACCGATGAGAATTTTAAAAATACCTTAGAGGAATAGAAAAAACAAGTCATTAACATAGAGAAAAAGTATCACAGCATTAGGCCGTTACAGAGATTATTCTCTCATTGTCACTGCTAAATCTTGAAATGTGGCTGTGAATCTCTTATAGCTCACAGAACACTTAGGAGAACATTGTCCCGTGCTAAATCTATCACCTGTCTGGCCGAGATTGCTGGCTGGTATGAGTCAGAGCAGCTGGACACCAGAAGGCTCATTCCTCCACAGTCTGTTAAGAACAAGTCTGCATTGATGGGCAAAACTTTTCCAAAAGCACTTTTTTTCTTTTTGTTTATTCTTATGGAGCTTTGCATAAAGGAATAGAACACATTTCCTAAGAAATGCAGGGTAATGAACAACTTACTGGCACCACACAGGTATGTACAAAACATTCAGGTCACTGTAACCTAGAGGAGCAGAACCTGATACATATAAACCTGTCAGTTTGTATGTATCAAGAAAGAAAAAAGTACTTCACTGATATGCTAGTTAGTATTGTGGGAGCTAAAAAAGGAATTTTTTTTCTCACTTTCTTAGTTCTCCGAGCTGGGCTAATCATCAAACTAACAGAGGTGGATTAACACAAGAAAATCAAAGTTTTACACGTGCATGGGGAATTTACATAGGCATGAAACTTCCAAAGATGCTGAGAGGCAACTCTGGGTATATAAGGCATTTTTGGACTAAGGAGAAAAGGAGGGAAGGAGGTCAGAGATTTCTTAAGTGAGAATGGATGGTTTACAGGTAGCTGAGGAAGAATGGAACATTCAGAACATATGTGGCAAGCAAACTACTGCTAGGAAACTCGGAAGCAATGGGGCACAGTGATGTCTAGCGAATAGTCCCCTGCCTGAAGCCCTCCTATTTACCATAATTCAAATGAGTGTAAGGCAACATTTTACCATCTTCTTCCTGAAGCAGGTTTATTTCTCTGAATCTCTTAGATGGGAAAGGAGGGGTCAAAAGGTCTTTCTGAATCTGGTGTCTTAATAAACAGTTTAAATTCAATACCCCCCAAGGCAGTTTCAAGGTGGCAAAGCTTGGGTTCCCTTTAGTACCTTATTTGGTCAAATCTTAATTTGCACCATGTCGTGTATATATAGCTGTGTGGTATTCTAGACAATGCTGCCAGGAAAACGTGAGTGATTTTCCACATGAAAAATTTCAAGAATGGTTTGTATTAGTTAAGCTTCTGTAATAAAGTCCAAAATTCATAAAGGTTCAAACCACATCAAAACTTATTAGTTGCTTATGCAAAGTCCAAACTGGACATTCCTAATCAGTGGGCACTGCTTTTCCAAGTGATGAACCACAGAGATGGAACACCTTCCGAATTGTAGCTTCCAAGGTTGCTTGGGAGATGATCCCTTTTCCAACCAATCAGAAGGAGGCAAAAGCATCTCTTAAGGGGTAGCTAAGGGCTTGGCTGGGAAATAGCACACATCACACAGGTGCTGTTTCATTTACTGAAAGTCAAACACAAGGCCACAGGTGAAAGGCCAGAAAATAAGCCAAAACTGTGCATTCAGGATAAAAGAAGAAATAGGTTTGGTAAACACCCAGAATGCTCTCCTACTCTGGTCTTCTAAATTCATTTTTGGTTACCATTATTTTTTTCCCAGAACTGAGAATATCTTTTAAAAATCAATGCAATCCACCGCTAACTTGACATGCTCTCTGTAGGAAATATCGTCACATTTAAATTGCCACTAAAATTTTACTCTATATTAAATGACCTGTCCTGAAACTTTCCCACGTATCTTTCTGAATCAGGTATTGTTCAATAAGGCTATGCCTTTTCCATTTCAGCCTGAGATTTTATTTTATTCTTTGACTGCTACACAGTCCATCTCCAGAAATGCACTAAATGTAGAATTCATTCAGCTGAGCTAAGCCTGAAAATAGGATAAGGTCACTGTAATTTCTCCTTTAGGTAAGGGCTTTATCTCACCAAATGTTCCATTTCCTCCACTTGGTGAGCCAAAATTGCTGCCACCCTTTCCTGAACCCAGGAGAAGGTGATGGGCCAGGGAGCCCCCTCTTTCTCTGCACACAATCCAGATGTCGATGCCAAAGTTTTTCTCTAAGCACAAGCAAGGGCAGGGGATGATGTAGTAAATGTCAGTCTAACTGCCACAAGGCACCATTTGATGTTTGTGGAGAATGACATGAAGAAACGGTCCCGAGAAATCCCCCTTTGGCAGCGCAGCAGAGATTTCACATCGGTCCTAAAATCACTTGCTGAGCTATTTGAGCGCTGCCACCAAAGTTTCCATCAGCAGAGCAGACAGCTGGAGTTTGGCTATGAAAATGCCACTGTAGGCCGTGTTAGCGAAGACCCACAGAAAGACTGGCTTCCAAATTTTCCTCTCATTCCTGCAAGAGTCTTAATGAGGCGCATTGTTTGAATAAGGAAAAAGCAAATTTAGAAAGTAGAATCTTAGATGTCAAAGTGATGGACACAAGTAAAAGTTTTAGATAGTTTGAGTGCAGAAACGATGTTTCCAAAGCACAGACTGATAGGCATTCAGACACGACACAGGTGGTGACAGCAGTATGTGTGGCCTTGACAACCTGCTCTGCCAGTTGAAGTAACTGCTCAAGTATTGTAACTGCTCAAGCACTCCCCTTGCCCCTACTGAACAGTCCCCAAAAAGTCAGCCACTGAGTCCTGCTACACAAGACTGGTATCGAATCCTGCAAGCGCTTGCTCTCTGTGGTCTCTGCCTGTGAGTCTCCCCTTCTTCTGATTACTTGCGCTAATCCTGCATTCTAAGCCTTTCGTTGTGGCTTGACCTGCGGGTGCAGCCCATCCCTTCCTTTCTGCATGTACCCCAGGGCTAGGCCACCATTGCCTCACACCATTTGTTCAGTCCACTCTTCTGTTCCTCTCTCTTACATAAAACTCAAACAACTATTCTACCGCTTGACCAATTTTTGTTACTCTGTATTTTATCATTTAAATAAATGCTGGGTCTTTTCTTTCTTATTCCTCTCAAAACATACTTGATTTCATTACTTTTCTCTTACACCTAACCTCTGCTTTGTCAAGAGGTAGTTAAATGACTTCACAAATAAATTGCAAAACTGTGTTCAGTTGGGTTATAGGAAGCCCTGGGGTGAGTCTGGATAAAATAGAGATGTTCTGAGTATAATGCTTTAACAAACCAGGTGATGCTAGTTGCAAAACACCTGGTAGAATTTTAGGGGAGATGTTTGGAGAAAGGGTCTTTGGTGTGATTTAAATAGCACAATAAAGTGACTTTCTTCTCTGTTTAAATCTAGAGTCAACATCACTCATAATTTTTCCCAAAAACCATAAAAATTTTTGTGATATAGTAACTACCATTGTATTTATAGTTTATCTCAAATAAACTGACAGTGATCCCTAAGTGTATTTTTTTTTTTTTTTTTTTTTTTTTTAGTTTATAAAGAAAATTTATTTCTAACTGTTATGTAGGCTAGGAAGTCCAAACAAGATGCCATCATTGCTGGTTTCCGGTGACAACTGTCTTCCTGCTTCGTACTCAGCACTTTCTTGCTGTGTCCTCCCACCTTAAGTGTATTTTTTATTCAATGTATTAATATAAAAGTACAGAAGGTCAGAGAGGTAATATTTATTTACCTTTTACATGAATAAGAAATGCATGTGTTTTGCTACAAATTACATTCTCAACTCATTTGACTTATTCAGTGGATATCAGTAAATTAAAATAATTGCAGATGAATTAAGATAAACTAAGTAATGAAGAAGAATCTCAGTGTCAAGATGAAAACAGTAAAAAAAAAGAAAAAGAAAAAGGAAAAAAAAATGTACCTGCATGAATAAGAACTGACATTTAAGAAAGTTGAAAGCTCTGCAGGATCTGATAGAGGAGTCAGTAGAAGTCAATAGAAACCTCAAGGTAAGAACGGGTGGTAAAGAATAAAGAATAGTCCTAAGGTCTTGGCTGCTGTGTCTCAGTGGATTGAGTGGCAGCCTGTGAACCAAAAAATCATAGGTTCAATTCCCAGTCAAAGCACATGCTTGGGTTGCAGGCTTTGTCCCCACTTGAGGGTGTACAAGAGGCAACCTTACATTAGTGTTTCTTTCCTTCTCTTTCTCCCTCCCTTCCTCTCACTCTAAAACTACATAAAATATTTTTTAAAAGGTGGGGGGGATAGTCCTAAACACACAAAGTCTTGTTAAAATGCTAGTTAACTACATGGAGACTCATTGGTCAGAGATGTAGATGAATTCGCAATTAACTCCAATAATCAAAATGCCTTCATAATTGCATATAGCATAAAATGAAATGCATAACAATGACTAAATCATTGAAAGATCTTGATTGCCTCTGAGTCACTAAAAATTTGATTGTGCTTAGTGTAATTTTAGGGGTAAATGCATTTATTTCTTCATTTAGATACCTACAAATGTTTCCTTTTGCAAGTATCTATTTCACTAAGAATCATAAATTCTAAAGCTAGAAATTGCAGTATCAACATTGAGTTGTTACTTCAATAGAAAACATCAAACCAGGGAGCACAGGGCTGTCAGGAAGATTAGGAAATTGGAAATTTAGGGCCTAGTCTGCATAGGCAGTGGGGGATGGAGACCAGGGGAGACATACTTAGGCAAACCCAGAACACCAAACATGATTTACCATATTCCCAATGTAATAAATCCATATAGCTAAGCCCATGAGGTATGTGTGGACAAAATTCATGAACAAACCACCGAAGTGTGGAAACTAGAAGGAAGGGTGGTCAGTAGTTTGACATAACGTTCTGATATATTTCGCAGAATCTATGAGAGATCTTAGTGGTCTGCTCATGAAAACGAGCAACTCTGCCTCTGCCTTCTTCCTTACCTTATTTTACCAATGGGGAAAATTAAAGTTGAAGTAAAATGAATTCTCCAAGGTCAAACAGTTGGAAGTAGCAGAGCTGGGGTCTGCATTCAAGTTTCATTGTTTCTGTTCAATGTTACCCTCAATCTGAGAAACAGATAAGCCTGAGGACCCAAAGCAGCCAGTGATTCACTTAGTTCTTTTCTTCCCTGCACATGTAAGTTATCTGATGGCCAGAGAAGGAAACTCAAATCAACCACGTTTTAAAAAATTCATTCTATAGCACAAGATGTCACACTAGATAGCCTATTATCCTTGGACCAATCTTTCTTCTGAAAGAAAAAGGGAAAGTGTTTCTGATGAGACTGGAAATGACACCAACCCACTACAGGTGGCATTCCTACTGTTCTCACAAGCTGAGCTGGGTCTTTAGCCCTAAATCAACTTGAAACACAAACAAGCATAGCTGAGTTTGTCATCCTAAATTTATTCTTAAAAGCATATTCGGTGTCTGTTATGCATCTGATAATGCAGTACAAGATAAATAAGACACCATCTTGACCTTAAGTTACTTACAGTTTTCAGATGAATCCAAATAATGAAACTGTTCTAAATCACTTTTGTAAGTCATCAACCTTTAAAAAAAGTCACATCATATCACAATAGAAAAGTGATTTTCTTTCCTGCAGAGCATGTGGTAATGATACAGTCTTCCTAGTTCTGAATGTTATTTTCCAATTTTTAGACAAACCTTGATTTTTTTTCAGTGCAAAGTAACATAATTTAATTTTCTAAATATATTTGTACTACCTAAAAGTTTTATAAGGTGAATACATTTATTATGCATTTAGCCATATCTTCTGTCCTGTATAACATAGATAATGTACTAAAACAATTTTTGAACTCTTAGCTTTTTGTAAATTATGAGCAAACAGTTCTGTGGTTTAAAATAGTATGTGCAAAAATATAATTGAGCTGGAACCTCCTTATTGTGTCTCCGCACACCTGGTCTCAAGGTCACAATCTTCTCCAGGGCAACGGAGTCTGGCTGCTTCAGCGATCTTCCTCTACCTTACTAACCACCACCTGGGATATCTCCTTTTGGCATGCCAAATTATTATTTCTTTTTATTCTCAGGCTTATAATTATAAATATGGTGATTGAAAACAACTGGTTCTCCATTTGCATTTTCCTCCCAAAGTGACAACTGAGAATTCACTATGGCCTTTTTTCCCTTTATTCTTCAACAATTATCACTAGAGATTTTTCTAACCTCACGTCGCTGTAGAATTTTATATTTTAAATTCTGTTTTTAACTTTTTCAATAAGTACTACATTCACAAATATGAATCAACACGTGCAAAATGGCCTAGAGTAACTAGTCCTTCCATTTTAGTGGTTCATGGGTTCATGTCTACCCACTTCTCATTTTCTCAGAGGTAACTATTGTTTATCCACAGACTTTCATACATAATGTCATTTTGCACTATGTGTGAAGGTATAATTATATATTTATATTCCCCCTTTTTACACCAATTTTATCAGCACTTCCATATTTGCGTATAGAGAGAATCCTCATTTAGTCTTTAAAAGGACAGGTTGCTGGGCTGTTTTGCAAATTAAGTTTTCAAATACAGGTACTTTGTGCAGGGGAATTGAGTAACTTAACATCATCCTTTGCCTGTATACAAATGAATAGAGGCAAAACATGTCCTAGCCCTGTAGCTCTGTAAAACACAGTTCACCTGTCCTTCAGCACAAACTACTCCATGCTTAAGGGTGAGGGAATTTATAAGTATACATATTTGAGCACAGTGGATTTATGTTTTGTATCTAATTTACATATACAAAATACCCAGGATTAATTTTCCCTAATCCACCCATGATGGGAAGATGGAAATTTATCACTAACAGCTGGAATAATTGGGTAGATTTGTCATTCAACTGTTGCTTCTGAAGTATGAACAGAGTGAATAATATAACTGCCCCATAAAGTCATACACTCACAGGTACTCTGATACTTGATGCTTGTTCATAGCTTTATAGTGTACCAGACATTGAATTAACTTCTTTACAAAAAATGTTCTCATTTGAAATCTCAAAATAATATTACATGATATTATCATTCTGCTATTATAGCTTAGAATATGGGACAAAGAGCAAAGTAGTTGACCACAGCCCCGCAATATTAAGTGACACAACCATTCTTTGCAAATAGAACCGAATGCGTCATAGGTCCTCCGCAGCATGCCATGACCTCCTCCAGTGAACTGCCTCCATGACCTTTCAGTGTGGAGCCTTACCTAGCATATTTTCAGAGCCACGTGGGGCAAAGTTCATATTCTGCTCTTCTGTTGACTGGTTATGTCATTTGGAAGAAGGCTCTGAGGCCTCCTCTGAGCCATTGGGGACAATGACATTGGAACTGTTGGAATGAACATCATGTCCATTTTGTGGTGTTCCCCTTGGTGTTCTGCCATGTTGCACTGATGTAAAGATCAAATAAGAGAACACACATAAAAGTAAATAAATCCTTGCTATAAATAAATGCCCAGTAATGAAGAGTTTAAATTATAATTGAAGGGACATCAGTCAGTGTTGACTTCCTAAAGAAACTGTGGCTAGACAAGAATTTAAGAATATAAATGAACAAAGAGGCATAATATCCCTTAAATGCTTAGTATGATGGCCTTGATTTTTTGAGATATTAGGGACACTCAGAAACATCAGAGGCTAGTACAGTCATCATAAGAGCTAGATTTGTCTGCAGGACATCAGGTGTAAGCACCTATCCATTGACTCATGGTAAGCATGACATACTTTAGAAAAATAACCACAGACAGATAAAATACCTCTACCCCAAATTTTACTTAACCCATTATATTGTTGGGGGAACAGCAATAGCTAGAATTCTCTTACGTACTGAAAGTTCAACCTCATTCCTTGTCTCTTACCTGGGAGAATTAACAGTACCTAGACAGAAAGTCTTTAAAATAGGGCTTGGGATTTTCAGAAGAGATTTGAATCATTTTTTAAAGCAGCTTTATTGAGATATAATTCATATACCATATAATTCACTCATTAATGTATATAATTAGATGATCTTTGATATATTCACAAAGTTATACATCCATTGCCACAAGCAACTTTAGAACATTTGTATCAATGCCCCCCCAAAAAACCCCATATCCTTTAGCAGTTACTTCCCAATCTTCCTAACTCTTCCCAGCCTCTGATAGTCCACTAATCTGTTTTCAGCCCCAATAGTAGATTTTCCTACTTGGGACATTTCATATAAATGGAATCGTATAATATGTGGTCCCTTGGGACTGGCTACTCTCTTAGAGCATAATGTTTTCAAGGCCCAGGCATGGTGTAGCACATGCCACTATCTAATTATCTTATTACCAAATAATATTTTATTGTACAAATACATCACTTTTTGTTTATCCATTTACAAGTGATGGACATTTTGGCTGCATCTCCTTTTTTGGCAATTATGAATAATAATGTTTCTATGAATAATTACATACAAGTTTGTGCTTGGATATATGTTTTATTTCTCTAGGCTATATAACAAGGAGTAGAATTGCTGGATTATATGCTACTTCTTTGTTTAAACTTTTGAGAAACCTCCAAACTTTTTTTTTTCCAAAGCAGTTGTTCCATTTTACACTCCTACAAGTTGAGCCACTTTTAAAGACTAATGTTGTTCTTTAAAAAAATTAGTAGTGCCCTGGCTTGTAGCACAGTGGATAAAGCACCGGCCTGCAAACCCAAAGGTTGCAGGTTCGATTCCCCAGCCAGGGCACATAACCAGTTTGCAAACCAGGTCTCTAGTCAGGGCTGTGGCTGGAGGCAGGTGAAAAGCAACCATACATTGATGTCTCTCTCCCTCTCTGCCTCTCTCCCTTCCCCTCTTTCTAAAAATAATGAAATAAAATCTTTTTTAAAAAAATTAGTGGCTTTGCATTCACTTGTCATTTTCCACCTGTTAGTGTGACTGGCCAAGAAGTTAGGTTAAGTAGTAAGGCTATTGAAGGAAAATATTATCAGATATTAAATCACTCAAATGGTTATATAACAGCTTCTATCTGTTTCTTTTCTGTTGACAATCCAATCGCACATCTTGTCTAACCCTTCAGTTATAATTTTTTTTCCCTCTGAACCTTATTCAACAGTGTTCTTGGTATGGGAAAACAATTCATAGTAACTGTGCATTAGTTATCCCAATGTTAATGGCTTTAGTCTTTGTAAGTCTGTTCAACTGCTTTCCTATTGCTTTTAGAAATGTAACCTCTAGTTCTACAGTTACAATTTGACAGGAAAATGAATACATAAAGCCCAATAGCAAAATGGAGCAAAAAAAAATTTTTCGGGAAATCATATTTCACTGTTACCCATCATCCAAAAAAATAAACAAAGGCAAAGCTTAGTTATGAGCAAACTTGTACATGTGCTTTTTGTTTATAATTTATAAAACCCGTACAATTGTATCTCCTAATGGTTAGAAAGATATGCTTTCTATTAATGTGACAATAAGGTACTATTTCTTATTTTCAATATGAATTACAATTAACCTATGTAATTGAATAGTACTTCCTTTCTGCAATTCATGTTGGAAAGCTATATGCTTGTTGTAATACTTTTTACAATTTTACTTTTGGAATTCCTCATTTGATTTTGCTTTCAGAACCCACACAGTGCACGTAAAGCAATCACACAGATATTTATTGGGTGTCAACCACCTGCAAGGCACCATGCTAAGCATTCCATTGACAGGAATTTTAGAAGCTATTATTCTTTTGAATGTGCTCATTGAAAGCGAATATTACTCCATGGATGGTGGATTTTATTTGGGGAAATGGTCAAAAGTTATTCCAAGTCAGTCCTGATGGATGAGGTGGGTAATATCCATCAGGCATGATGACATTCTTAATGGTCAAAATTATATGTGACTGTAAATTTATGAGGCTGATTTTCTTGTGTGGTTCATTAACCAGATTTGAAGGAAATTGCACAAGAGGAGTTCAAGCAATGTTCAGAGTAGTGGTGGCAGCGGTGAGGGGGGATGGTGCCAAAGTAACTATTTTGATGGATGGCACTCTTTGGGTGTATTACTGATGGCATGTTTTTAAAACTCTCATTGCTCATGGTCCCGAATTACATAGTGCCAAAAATACTGCACCCAATAAAAATTTAGCCACATCTTATAACCAGGATAATGTCATTTTCTAGTGACTGTGCCTTCATTTTTGACAAATATAAAAGACAACTGAGAGCACATATGACTTGTTCTTTGCCATAGCTAGAAAAGAGCTGGGGCTTGATGGTTATCTGTTCTAACAAGGGAATTGACTTGAAAAGCATTTCAGCTGACAGGCACCTTTTCAGTGTATGGCTTACAGAACCTTCTTCAGGTGGATCTACTTGTAGAAGTAGTCACAGAAAGAGATTTTGGCTCTTATCATTTGTTATAAAATTGGAACTTGTTTAATAGGGTTTTAAAGGAATAATTCATAGTTGAGAGCTGTGTGTTAATTACTCACTGCATTCTGTGTCTTTCCCAACTTCTTTGGACTAGACTCAATCAGAAAGCTTCCCTTTCATAACCTAGACCAAAAATTGGATATATTAGTTCCCTAGGGCTGCAGTAACAAATTACCACAAATTGGGTGGCTGAAAACAATCAGAATTTATTGTCTCACAGTGTTTGTGGTCTGAGGCCTGAAATCAAGGTGTCAGTAGGATTGATTTCTTCTGCAGGCAGGGGAGGAATATGTTCTATGGCTCTTTCCCGGTTTCATCTGGTTCTTGGAAACTCTTGACGTTCTTTGGCTTGCAGCTGCCTCACTCCTATCTCTGTCATCTTCACACGATTCCCTTCTTTGCGTGTCTGTGTCCAACATTCCCACTTCTCATAAGGACACCAATCATTGGATTAGGGCCAACACAGTAAGAACAGGGACCTGAAATAAAAATTAACTGAGTCTTCTTTGTGACTATTCATTTCTTTGTCTACTTCAGCTTCTAGTAGAGAAACTTATACACAAAAGGCATTTTATAATATTTATTAAGGAATGGATGACAAGTAGCAGTAAGTTCTAAAAATGCTTTAAGCTCAGTCATGAAAAAACTTGTTATGCTTTTTCATCTCCACGTATTGGCGATAAAGTTGATAAAGAACAAGTCACAATTGCTCACAGAATTGACATCAACTCCATAGAATGGGGAACTATACCTGGGATGCCTCGCTGATTTCCCAGACTCTGATGCTATTAAAGGTCTTTAGATGTTTTGTTTCATCCTTCTGTGATGTCTGTGCTGGGGTGATGACATTTCATCTTGAATGTCTAGAGGCTTGTTAGCAGAGACCCTGTCACTGCCAGGGATCACAGCGTTTCTGTGCTCAGTCCTTAGGGCACTGATCTCGGCTGTACACCTGGACTCAACAGCAGACGCCACATGGTCTAACATGACAAGCAGCTGGATTTCGGGCCAACAGGCAGAGTTATTTTCCCGAAGTGAATGGCAGAGCAGGGGGTGGCTTTTTCTTCTCTGTCACTGAAGTCAGCTCAACTTCAGCAATCACAGAGATTCAAAGATAACAAAAGAGGAAAAGGTAGCTTGTTTTTTGCAGCATAGAGTTAATCAATCTGATTAGAACAGGTGAGAAAGGGCAACTTCATCTGCCTGATCTATTTCTGCAGAGTTGACCTGAGGTGCCACTGAGATAAAGCAACCATAGAGATAAGACAGGAAAGGCACAACAACCAAGTATACAAGGAAACTTTTTACAAAGTATTTTTATACTTGCTCTCTGTAAGCAAATTATCAATATAGTGTGTCTTCCACTTTCCTAACCATCTGTCTTTGTTGAAAGACAATCTCTCTGTTCCCAGAAGCTGAATAAGAGGAGATGAGGAATAGAACAACTGGAAGCTTTAGACCAATGTTAGCTCTGAGACTTCAAATCATCAAGGAAATTTCAACTTTGTTTCAAGCGGAAATAGGTGTCTGTCCCACTCTCAATTTGAGTAATGCTATTGGCAGTAATAGGGACATCTTCACCTTTATTTCCAAAGAAAGTAAAATGTCAGCTAGTCAGAAAGGATTCTTTCCCCATCTTTTTGTTAGTCTTTGATTTGTGGCACTTAAAGTCACTAGAGGGGAACTATATAGTTTTCTTTATGTCTGTGTGAATCTTTTGAAATGTTGTTTTTTTTTTCCAGAAGTATCTCAACCATCATGCTCCTTGCTCCTAGTGAGAGCTGAAGGAAAGAATTGTTTCTTAAATAAAATATTTTACATTTTAGAGTTCACTTACACAGAGCCATTCAAATTTGTCTACTGAGTCAAAAAACAACAAAATAGCACGTGAAGTGTTTGCTTTATAATGATGGATACAAAGACATTGCATATAGTCCTGAATCTTTTTGAAGTACCTGATATTTGGAATGTCACACAATACATGGGAGCAAATTACTTGTAATTCTGGTCAAGATGAGGCCACCTCAGTGGACAGTAGAATATTGGATTAGGGTATTTCTATTTAATTATTAAAGGATAGAAACAGGAAGCAAATAGCAGATATCTGCCATTAATGATAATTCTGACCTGGTATCACAAGATTTGGTGTAGCCAGAAATATATTGCTTTCACTGGTTGAAGAAGGTCTCAAGCCATAGTTATATTTGGCCTCTTACACACTGTAAAACATAAGAGTTTATTTTAAGGTAAATTTGGAAAACTAATAGGTCTCTCACAGGTAACCCTTTCACTGAAACTGTACCAAGTAGAACTTGTACAGGCAAGGGCCACATATCATTTTAGAAAATGCACAGAATTAAATAAAAATGAGCATTGTGCTGTACAATATGAAAAAATTATATACCAGATAGTTTAAATCAATTTTAGATCTTGAAAAAGATGGTACAACTGTTTAAAAGAAGATGAACTTTGGTAAGTCTGATAAAAGGAAAAGAAAAAATATATCAATGGTATGATAAGTAATATAGTTTTTATCAGCAAATATTAAAAGGATTAAAGTACTAAAGTGCATGAAATGTGTATATATAAATACACTTGAAAACCTAGAAAGTGTATCACTGCATCCCCTTGAAAAACGTATATTACTGAAGTTAACCATAGAAAAGTTCATAAACCTAAGAAAAACCTTTTGAAAGTGATAGTCGAAGACTGAGAAGATATAAAAGAATGAGTCCAAATGACTTTGTGGGTAAACTCTTCAAAACCAATAAGGATAGTTTCTGATATGAAAAACAAGAAAAGCTTCTCAACTCACTTTAAAACCCAGCATTATCCGGATCCTAAAACATACACGTGAGAAACACACAATATGTATACAAACACAGATGCAAAACACACACACACACACACACACACACACACATCATTTTCAAATACCAACACTAGACAGGGTGGGGCAAAAGTTGGTTTACAGCTGTGAGCATATGAAATAGTATTCGTTATTAATTATTATATATTTTTCATAAACAACTATAAACCTGCTTTTGCTCAAACTGTAATAAAATTTATAAAATAATAAGAGATACATACATATAAGAAAAAGATTCTATAAAGTTCCTCACTCATTCTTAATAATATCTTTTAGAATATTAATCATAGAAAAAAATTCTTAACGTGATAAAGATTAGTTATCAAAAACCTATGAAATCATTATTTTTAATAATAAAATATAAATATTATTATTACTATGTCACACATAAGATATTTTGGCTGCTATCATCATTCATATTCAGCCATGTTATTGGAAGTTTTTGATAAAGCAATAATATAAAAAAGAACAAAGGATGAGGAAAAGTACATGAGGAGATGAGATAAAACTGAGGTTAATTTAGAATCTAAAAGTTTATACCCAAATACACAAGTGAAACCACACTAGGCCAGAAAGAGGATCAGCGTAGAATATCAAGCCTTCCTGCAGCGCTCAGAGGAAAGGGGTGTTGTGGGGCTGACTGAGAAAGGTGAAGGAATTAAGGAGAAAAACCTCATAGACGTGGACACCAGTATAGTGAGTGACTACCAAAGGGAAAAGAGGTGGGGGAGTTAGAAAATGGAATAGGGTGGAATAAATGGTGGCAGAAGGAGACTTGACTTTGGTGGTGAACACACAATCCAATATACAGATGATATATTATAGAATTGTACACCTGAGACCTATATAATTTGATTGACGAATGCCAACCCAACACACTCAATAAAAAAGAAAGAAAAATAATTAGAAAATGCAACCATAAGGACAATGAAGGATCCCATTCAGAGTGCAAAATCATTCAAGATCTAGGAATTAAGAATAAATGGTGACCTACTTGGTGCATATTTAAAAAGCTTACTACAAAATCATGTGATAAAGGTAATAACGTACATGTAGTAAGTAGTACTTACTTCCAAAGTGGTGGTACAACTATACATAAAGTCCCTCCAATAGTGAATGAAATGACCAGTACTTGATATTGCCTTACTGGTTTTAATTTGCATTTCCTTGATGACTAATGAGGTTAGAGCTTTGTTTTTTAACTTTTACAGTTAGGCCTATAGTTAAGCTGGAAGTGACATTTCTACATAGTATGAGATAGAATTCAGAATTTTCTACTAAATATACATCATATTGGTGCAGAAGCACTTATTTAAAGAAAAACATCTTTATCATCTCTGTATCACAATGTAATCTTGCTTATAAATCACTTTACAATTTAGGTGTGAGCCTATTTCTGAACTTTACTATGTTCTACTAGTCTACTTTTTGTTTATCCTTAAATCAATTTTGCCCTATTTTAGTTGGGATAACTTTGTATTAAGTTTAAGGTATAACAATGCAAGTCTTCCAACTTTATTATTATTTAAAGACTGTCCTATTGGGAGATCTTTTCATTGTTTTATGCATTTTTAAATAAGATTATCCATTTCAAAAACTGACTCAACTAGGATTGCATTTGACTTAAGGATAAATTAGGGGAAAAATGATATCTTTAATACATTGAATTTTTAAATATTTTTATAATATTAAGGTCAATTTCTGTAAATAGTTTTATAGATTTCTGTCTACAGACATATATTTTGTTGATTTATTCCTAGCTACTTAGCATTTTTGATGCAATTGTAAATAATGTTTTTTATTTTATTTTTATTGTTCGTTGCTTAATATAAAAATACTATTGACCTTATGTCAACCAGACTTGATAAATGTACTTATTAATCCAATAATTGTCTATAGAACATTTTGGACTTTCTACATCAACAATGATAATTTTTAAGTATTCCTTTCCAATACTTCTATCTTTTAATTCATTTTCTTATCTTAGTGCACTAGGATCTCCCATACAATGTTAAACTGAAGTGATTATAGTGGTAATCCTTGTTTTATTCTTAAACTCAAGAGGAAAGATTTTAATATTTCATTACTAAGTTTGATGATATCTATAAGAGTTATGTAGGTTTCATTATCAGATTAGAGTTTTGTTCTATTCTTTACCATTGATTTTCTAAAAGTTTTAATCATACACACATATTAGATATTATTAAAATGCCTTTTTCAATTAGTTAACCATACACTTTTTCTTTTTAAGTTAGTTAATAGTGAATTATAGTGATTGATTTAGTAAACTAAATTGGATTGGAATTAATCCAATTCCGTTTTAATTATTACTTTTATATGTCACTAGACTCATTTTATATATCACTAGTTAATTTGCTGATATATAAAAACTCAAAATTGTTTTTGAGTTGTTGTGTCTAGTCCACAAAAAAATTGCCATGTAATTTTTATTGGTATCGCAGTTATTCTAACTTCACAAAGTGAATTGGAGAATGTATTCTTTTCTTCTATTCTCTGGATGAGTGATGTAACTCTATTGTTATTTATTCCTTAAATATTTGGAAAAAAGTAAATACTTTTGTCATCTGTACCTGGAGAATTTTATCATGAAAATGTTATAAATAATGTACTTTATTTCTTTAATATAGGATTATTCAGACTTTCTATTTCTTTTTGTTTTAATATTGTTGAATTGTTATTTCCAAACAACTTTTCCCAGTTCACCTGGACTTTCAAATTCATGGCCTGAATGTTATGTTTATCACAGTGTTCTAGTTAAGTCATGATTAATTCTTACCTGACAAAAATATGATAGCAGTGGTTAAAATCTGAAGTGAATTTGGTAACCTGGTATAGACTAATGACACAAAGCCAATAAATCATGTTTCTGCTTTATTTCAATATGTGTGTCTCCTGCTTTAACATATCACCAACAAAACAATAATGAATCATTGTGATACACTGTCAGAACAAACAAGAATGAATAACTCTGAAGTAGATATAAATATTTATAGGCATATGTGGACACAGTTCATTCACCTAGTACTTCATTATTTATTCTGCTTCTAGACATTTTGGTGCAATAAGTTGTTGTTCTTTCAGTAAGTACTATATTCCTCCCAGCATAACAAATTAGGCTTCTTAGTCTCAATACTACACAGCAAATTCAAAGTGTAGTACCAGCCGAGTAATTGTTACTGAACCAAAATGGGGTTCAGCTTCCTGCCACCACCAAAAGGCAAACTATTTAGAAGCCACGGCTGGTGAGAGAGAGGTTTTTATTCAAATGTTGAACAATCTGAGAGAATGGAGGCCTCCGGGTCTCAAAGCTCATCTTCCCCTGCAAAACCCAGGTTTCTTCAGTAAGACCAAAACAAAAGCTGTGCCCAGAATTCCTGCTACAATTTAAAGTACTGTCCTTTGGAACCGAAGGTGGTAGTGGCCATCCAGGCAGTTTAGCTCGTTTTCAACTGCCTTACAGCTTAGTGCTCCCTCTAGGAGGCTGCCTTGGAGCTGTCACCACCATTGGGCATGTGGCCTCTAGCGCCACAAGGTCCCATGCTTTCAGGCCGGAGAGCGGGTGAAGACACTGGCAAACGCTCTACCAGGTCAGCAGAAAAGCCAGAAACTTCTTCCTGGAAGTCCTGGGCCAAGTACCTTCTGAGCAGGTCCTGAGCAGCCAGCCATGAACAGGAGAAGAGTTTTTTCTACTCCTGGGTTTATGTTAGTTTGGGGTGTGAGACAGACCAGGAGCTTGCTCAGAACGACCAATTAACTTCCTAAACTTTCACGTGCTTTGGGAAGGTCCACCTCCCAACTAATCCCTTCTTCCCTCTGGCTAGACTGACAGCTCTCTTTGTTCCAGCACCTGCCCTTGCTACCATCTTACCTTCTATTGTAAATGTACCTGCCTTCCCCTAGTCCCACCCCCAATCTGATACCAGAGAGGGGTAGGAGGGTTTTTATCTTCTTATCCACTTATTTTGGTAGCCTTGTGCATGTTCAGTGTAAGAACTTCCTCTTACTGTCTTCTTGCCCAGGAACTGGGAAGCGTGCATGCGGTTCAACTCAAAAGTGCTGCAAAACTCAATATCCTTTTCAGGGCCCCGGTGGTTCACCAAGGTATTGTCTGGTTGCAGGCCATGCCCTCAGTCCACTCCTGGTAGCCTGGAAAGCCTGTCTATTGGTATCATCACCTGCTTAATTAGTGAAAAAATTTATTCAGGATCAATAGAAGAACTGGATTTAAAGAGGCAAAATCATTTCCTAAACAATTCTGAGTTTTGATAAGTATCCAAGTGTTTAGCTCTTGGGGAAAGATAATTCTAATCCTATGCATGCCTGAAATCTGTAACCAGGATAAAAATATTTATAATCAAGAACTCATTTTTCTACAATAGCTATAAATGTAAAAGATGGACTCTATAACTTGGCTCATAGTTTACATTGGTCTTAAATGATTTCTCTCTCAGTGCCTTTTCTCCTCATTTTAACCTTGTATCTTAGAAATGCTAAAGTTAGTTTAAAGTTAATTGTTCATGGTAATGATTAGTTATCGTTTTTAGATTTGCTTTCCTGGAAAATGAAGGAAAAAGTTAATATAAACAATAAAGTTTTTATAAAACCAATTCTTATATAAGCATATGTAGAAATGACTTTTTAACAGTGAAGCCATGTATGATAACCTTATTTTTTATCAAATTAATATATCTTCATGTGAAGCATATCTCAATAATTAGAAAATATATCTAATATAATTAGATATATCTAAAATATATCTAAAATAATTAGAAGCATATCTCGATAATTAAAAAACTAATGTGTCTTGGCATTTGTGTAATATGACCTAATAGGAAAAACATATAATATTCATGGCTAAAAAATAATATAGAAATATTTCTAATTCAAATATGCTGCCTATGTTTTTATCTTTGGCTTAAAACCAGTAGTTTTCTAACTATTCCCTTCTTCAGTTTTTTCTAGTTCTAGAAACAGAGTGTATATGTGTGTAGTTACCTAGAAAAGTGTCTGAAATAACTAACTATAGAAATTACCAAGAAACTATGAAACTTAAAAGATTCCCATATGGTATGAACTATGAGCCATTGTGCATAGAAACTGGTCTTAGAATCTCTTAGGCCTCCACATAGCTTCTTTCAAAATCATTCCAAGTCTGTACTCCAGGAATAAAACAAAAACAAAAAAATGGAACAAAACAAAACACACTCACAAAATAAAACTTTTTCTCTAAGGCACCCATTTCGTGTTAATCAATGTTACTCTCTGCGTCTTATTTTCATCAGAGACCCTTCTGATTTTATCTATAATCTCACCCCAATCTCCCAAACTTACTGAGCTGGGGGCCATCTCATTGTCTTTTCCCCACATCTTTGGAGTTGTTTTTGATTGTATGTATTTTCTCTCTGTAAATGTAAGTAATAATGGCTGACATTAATTACTGTGAGAATTTAAACTGTTATAGTTAATGTTTGCATCATCTGCCTTGGCCAGATGGCTCAGTTGGGTGGAGTGTCATCCTGTACTCCAAAAGTTTGCAGATTCAATCTCCTGTGGGAGTGTGTGCAGGAGGCAACTGATCAGTGTTTTTCTTACATTGATGCTTCTCTTCCCCTCCCCTCTAAAATCAACAAACATACCCTCAGGTGAGGATTAAGTATACATATTAAATGTGTGTATGTACACACACACACACACACACACACACACATATACACATATATAACATGTACATGTATATAGATATATATTTATTTGTATAATTATTAAAGGTTTTAGATTTTATTCATATCCATTATATAATTTGGCTTTAATAACCTCTTCCTCATCCCCACTGCCATGTTGTTTTTTTAAAGAGGGAGAAATTGGCTCATAGAAGTAAAATTTTCCCCATGGTTCCACAGCTTGGACCAAGTTCCGGCTGTGTTTGAACCCAGGTTGTCTGAGTCCAGGAGGGTATCTGTCCCATTGAACTGTCTTCAACATTCAGAATTCCTCAGAGAATTAATGCTACAAAACTGAATAGAATCAGCTTACTTTTATACCTCTTTGGCAATGACATTGGTTTCTCCTATTCTAGTTTTCCTCTTCTTACTATATTTGATTTTGTGAATATAATGTAATATGAGATGGGGACTCGTGTATCTTTGCTTCAGATGGTGTAACTCTGCCTCTTTTCAGATAAAATATGTAGTTTATAACAGGCCCAGAGATAAAGGACAGAAATTTAGTGGCACACATAAGCTTTGAAACTACTATTTATTATGCAAATATTTAGTGAGCATTTACAGTGTACATCAGAGTTACACTGTGACTAAAACATGATCTCTGCCTTCAAGTCTTATTTTGAACCTTAATAGACTGCATTCAGTTTAAGCAATTGAAGTATCCAAGTTCAAGGCCTTCAAGCATGCATCTCTAGTATCTCGCTCCATGTCCAGCACATAATAGTAGACATTTGTTAATATTTGTTAAATTGATTAATGAATTAATGAAGCTGTTCTAAATTGTGTTCCATGGTCTGCTAGGAGTTCCTGAATACCTTTCAAATTGAGTTGTCCATAAGGTAAAACTATTTTCATAATACTAAAACATTTTTACCTGTGTTATTCTCTTACAAATATCCAACAGGGTTTTCCAAAAACTACATGATATGTGATGTCATTGCTCTGATGATTAATGAAATGTGTGCTTATACATTTTTACATTTTAAGAATAGCTCAGGTTTAATTTCTTACACTGTCTTGATAAGTATAACCCATATAAATAAAACCTTTTTAAGATGCCGAAAATTTTTGAAAATGCAAAGACTCCTGAAACCAAAAAGTGCAGGGTTTGCTGAATTAATAATGATCCTTCAAATTCAAGGAATGTTTTTGTCATGCTAAGTGAGAAGGAGGGAATAGAGCAATCAAGTATTTGTGATCATTTTAAAATTGAGATATAACTTTTATTGAGATACATATCATTACGTAAGTTTCAAGTATAGAACATAATAACTTAATATGTGTATATATTGTGAAATGATCACCATAAGTCTAGTTATTGTCAATCCCCATACATAAGTTACACATTTTTTTTCTTGTGATGAGAACTTTTAAAAGTTCCTCTCAACTTTCACGGATACAAGTTCAAAGTACTTGTTAATTGTAATCAGTAAAGACTCTTACACTCTGGCCTCAAATGTTAAACCAACAATGCTTTACTTCCCCCTCCCAACTATTATTTTACTAAAGTAAAACATTTTACATTGGGTGGTTTTATATCTGATAGGGTCATTATGATAATATGACTACGTGATAAACTGACAATAATAAATATGGATTGCTCTGGAACTTTTGTTCTCCGCCCTAATGCTTTTCTTAGGTTAATAAAGTTGCATCTAAGCGGAGTGGAGAAATGCTTAGGTACAAATCACTCTCACTTACCAATATTCTGGTAAGTTAAAATTAAACAAATCTCAGCCAATACAGTGTATTTTTAAGGGTCTGTATGAAGCATTTCAAAATGATTAGAAATGTGCTGAGCCAAACCATACTGAGGGACCCATTAAACTAAACACATTTGAAAAGTAACAAGAAGTGTTTGTCAAATGCAGACATATGGTACCTTGATAAAATCACTTTGTCATTTTTCCGTCTATACTTTTTTTCTTGATTATTTGCAGGTGAAAGAAAGTATTAGATTCCTCTGGGACACATGGTAAGTGACTCTTCACTGTCCAATGGCAGAGAAAAACAGATCATGTAGTAAGTAATAGTTTATCCTCCAGTAAGGATTTTGCTTTCATTTATTTCAATCCAAATGACACCCTTTTTATGTTCAAATGGAAGATAAAGACACAGCTATTGGTATTCAAGGTTTTATTTGGTTTGTGTATCTCCAAAATGAGTTATTTCTTATTCAATAAGTTTTTAAAATTATAAAGGAACATTATATCTCTTGTGGCCAATTCTTACATTTTGATTCTGTTCTAGGAAGACCAGAAATTTGAAACTTTTTGCATTATAAATTACATAAGGATGTGATGTATTTTTAATGTAACTGAATATATGAAAATTAACCAGGTAAATTAATGGAGATTTTACTACTGTTTAGTGAACCTGAGTTGTAAACTTCATCAATTTTACAATAAAGAGACTGATGATAAAATGGTTCCCAAAATTCTATATAAGTACAAAGAAATATATAATAGTAACACCTCAAGGGAAATACACAAATAGGTGACACATTGTAAAAATATTCTTTCAGTTAAAATTATACTAATCTTTTTAAGGAGGTAAGATGAAGCAAATAAAGAAAACCATGCAAACAAGCAAAACAAATGCAAGGCGAACTTATGAATTCTGGAAGCTGATTTTGCCTGTAGAGTGAACTATAAAGTCAAGGCTTGTTAAGGACAGGTCTAATATAAATACCAGGACTTCACATTAAAACAATCCCTTAGGTCCCCCTCTGGGGTGAACTTGAACTTGCCAAGGATCACTAAAGAATGTTTGCAGAGTATGTTCATCAGAAAATTGAACCCCTGAGAACCCCTAAGGGAGGAAAAGTGTTTTATGTTCAGATGAGGTTAGGAACTACTGAATAATGGGAAATGTGCCTCATGGAGTTTCAAATGCTTATTAGTCCATCAAGATCTCTGAAAACCCTTCCAGGGAAGAATTCTGTTTGATTTTATGTAGCCCAGCATGTCTCCATAGTTTTATTACCAACAAGCCCTCTTTGATGTAATTTCTATAAAATATTCTTGTAATTCATGTTTTGAAGAACACATTTTCAGCCTCTTGGGACTACTCCCAACTGAGAAAGAGAGAGGTGAGCCCCCTCCCCCCAGGTATACTCTGAACTAATCAGCTCTGGGAATGCCTTTCACCTGGTTCTATTTCTCCTGCCTCTGCTTACCTTGCTGAAACCCTGCAGCAAGTACCCTTATCATTCCTCTGAGCTCAGTAGTGTCGCCATGGTCATTTCTGTCTTGATTTCTGTACAATTGCAGTAGTTCATACTAAAGTAATTTGTGTAGTGATGAACTACTTAGGTGAAATAGATAAACCAGAAAGAACCCAACCCTTCAACTAGGAAGGTAAGAACTAATGCCTTTGTCCCTTGCCTAAAGTTGTACAACCAATTAAACATTTTATGGGGAAGTAGAATTTAATAGAAAGCTCTAACTGGCACTGTATATTTAGATCAGATTATGCTAGCCTTAAAGTAGAAAGTCAATTCCAACCCTGAGTGGTTTTACTTCCAAAATGGGAAAGGAGAGAAAAAACATCAACTGTGGTAGAAAACAAAGATGCTGTGCAATAGAAAGTTCATAATCAGAGCTGTCCTGCTATGTATCATTTTGTAGACGGTAATAGCAAAGCATATCATTGTCATCTTTAGGCCAACATGATCACATCACAGGGTTACACGCCATTTGTCAGATGCCAAGTGACTTGCTTGCCATGGAAATTTGGATACCACCTCAAATTTACTTATGTGACTATGAGAAAAAGAATTGGAAATTCATTATTTCATTTCCTTATGACTTCACGAAGAGATATTTTCACATCTGCTGGTTGTTATACTCAGTGCTCAATTATAATGGGTGTTTCCCACTTGGAATTTCATCAGTTGCTTTATGTCAAAATCACATTTTTGTCTTTTTGTTTCTTTTTCTTTGTTAAGCACTCATTTTAAAATGTTCTCCCATTTATTTCAGTGTCATAAAAGCAAAAGTTTAAACTGAAATGAAGATAGGACTGCTCCCTAACCTTCCCCTTCTTCTTAAGGTGTTCCATCAATTTTCCATGTACACCATTGTGACTCAGATAAAATGCCATAAACACTTATCTCATTTGGCTACTTACCATTGCAGATGATGATCATCATCACCATCATTATTATCATCTACCACAAATAGGCATTGAGCACTTACAGGGTTCGTGCTACTAGAGGAAAACTGCTTCACTACAGCATGGAGATCACACTGAGCTCAGAGATGAAGCCAGGAAGTAGGATTTGGAAATAAACAAGCTTTGTTTGCCGGCCTCCCCATGATGTGTTGCCTGAAATTGCTCCAAACATGTAATTTCTTGAAGCTCTCATTTCTACTTCTCTAAAATGTAAATAAGGCTCATGCCTGTCTCTCAGCTATCCCTATGATTTTGTGAAAAATCTTACAATGAAATATACAGCATTTTAGAAACAGTCACTCTATCAGGAGAAGATATTGTAGAATTCTCTTTTTTTGCTATAATCCTCAACTACTGTTCACATTTTAACAGCCTTTCTTTCATTTCCATTCCAGGCCTCAAGAGCTGTCTTTCAATGCCAATACCACAAATAGGAAAGTGGAAAGTCCAGCCAAACAGCTGGGGCTCGGGGGCATGCATTTTGAAACATTACTCCTCTGAAAGCCTTGTTTTCCTCCTGAAAAGACTGGCTGGTTGGCTAAATTAACTAAATTAACTGCTTGTTTTGGCAATATAAAGATAAAGCCTTAAATTGCTGAGAACAATACAACCATATAGATGGGCTCATTTTCCTTCTTTCAGAATAATTGCCGTTGTTAGAATGGGTGTCCTGTGATGTGCCTAAATAAATTTCGTCAATTAAAATTTTTTTTAAACATCTACCCTGTTAAGGTGTTGAAGTGCTGATTAAATCATTGGCGTCAAACTTGTTCAGTTTTAGCCCTTTGCTAGCAGTCCCTGCCTGTCCCCTCCACATTAGGTGGGATCACCTCTCTCCTTCCTTTCCTTTCTCTTCCACCATCTCTTTCTAGGACCCTACCTTTACCTCATACCCAGGCACGTCCCCTTGTTTGTATGGAAGAGAATGCATATCCCACAGCAAGTCCTCCCTCCCCCAACCCCACCTCTTAAGGATGATTTTGGTCTCCTGTAATTCTCCAACTCCTACCATGTTGCTTCATCCTCTATCTGATCCTGTCCTACTCTGGAACTCAAAACTTCTTTTCTGCTTCGACTCTCTCACAAAATGTTTAAGATAGACTCATTCAAGATGTCCCCCAACGGAAGCCTTTATTTTGGCCCATGGCACACACAGCACAACTGTGAACACAACTGCGAGGCTCCATGTTGCCTCGCAAGTCTACACGTAGAAGGCAACACTTTTCAGCCTTGCGTCTCGCTTCAATTCCTGGACATGGGACACAGCCGAGACCACTCCTTCCTTGAAACTCGGCAAAATTTTTCACCTCTCTCTGACCAATACTTTTTCCTCTCCACTGCTCTCCTCATGCTCCCTCTGTCCTTCCATGTTGGTGTTCCCTTAATATCAATTCCCCCTTCATAACTTCTTGCCCCACAATCCTTCCCTGGGTGTTCTCACTCAGGATGTCTATGTTCTGTCCACATGTTCCTACTAAGCCCAGCCTTGCCAGGCGGATCCAACTTTCATAGATCTGGAAGGAGGATGAACCAGTCATCGAAGAGGCTTTTTCGTACTGTGGAAAGGATAGCCAGAGTGCCTTACTTAGCTATAGAAGTAAGGCAGGCAGGCAGCACTGCTTCCCAGAGGAATGTGTCTAAGAGCATCTTTTAGCTGGTGTCTGCATCTGTGAAGTTTAACAAACTCTTATCCAATTTAATACACAAAGTTCAAAGGACAGGTTGGTCCAGTTGCAGTAGAATCACTGGGGTTTTCTAGTGGAAGAAGGTGGAAGCCCCTCATACACTCCCTGCAACAGTGAAAGCTGGAAAGTGTGCTGGGGGGTGCTGGGAAGGGACTTGCATCCTGAAGCTGACACAATTTTCCTAGAATAGCATTTCCAATGGGGTGTGTTTTAGTTCAGACTGCGTCACAGGTACCAGAGACTGGATGGCTTGAGCAACAGATATTTATTGCTCATGGTTCTGGAAAGTGGAAGTCCAACATCCGAGTTCCAGCAGATCCAGTGTTGTTGAACCGCTTCCTGGCTTGCAGGTGGCCTTCTTTCTCTGTGTCTTCACATGGCAGAGAGAAGAGAGAGAGAGAGCTCACGTCTCCTCTTTCCATGAGGCCATCAATCTTATTGTGAGGATATCACTCTCATGACTTAGCCTAACCCTAAATACCTCCCAAAGGACTCCCTTCCAAATAGCATCAAACTGGGATTAGGATTATAAAATATGAGTTTTGGGGAGAAGGGACAAAAATATTCAGTCCAAAGCAGAGTCTAAAGATAGGTCTTTGCCCCTTATCATGAGCGAAGGTAATGTTCTGGTTCCCAGAATTTACACCAGCTCAGCATTTCTAGGAAGGGAGGAAAAGGGAAGAAAGTCCTTACCTAAATCTCCTGGTCTCATTTATTTCTTCTAAGCTGCATCCGTACATTATGAGAGATTTGCAATGTCCACACACCAGAAATGGGGTTTTATGCAACTGAGCCATTGTTTAAATGGTTCTCTAGCCTCCAGTGATATTAGCTCACTTTCCAATGACTAATCTTGACTCATCCTTGGAAACTTCAGTTTATTCTGTTTTCCCCCAGAATGACATTTTTTATCGCTTCTCCTCTCAGAATAGGCGAGATTGATTCTCTGGAGGTTCTCTTATGGTCCGCAGAACATTTTGCTCACAATATAGTAACAGTGTTGTCTCTCATTAGATGTCATTTTGCTAAGAACAGGACCAAATTTATTCATCTCCATAACTCTAGTACCAAATAAGTGTCCCATACTTGTTTGATGAATGAATGAATGACTGAAGGCAGGGAGGAGAAATCCATGTGTTCTTAGTTTGGTCCTTATTTGTTAAAGGCCTGTACACTTGAGGAGCGAGAAGAGCTGAGTCTGTGCACAGGAGAGGAAAGAGGCTCAGTGGCAAATAGCCAATGAAAATCACAACTTTGTTGTTTAATACAAGTTTAATACCCAGACTGCATTAATATGGTTTACCTAGGAGAGGTGAAAACAATAGACGAGGAGTGGAAATAAGACAAATAGTATTTTAGTTTCTAAGTACTATTCTCCACCTATTAGCTAAAAATAGAAAAATCCCTTAAGGCAACATGGTGGAAGACAGTCACTAAAAACAGCAAAGGATACTGATGAATTAAATTAAAAAAGGAAACATTGAGATTGTATTATATACATGCTCCCTACAGCTAAATTCTATTGAAAGTCTTATACTTAACAGGTTAGATAGAATAAATAAGAAGTCAAAAATCATAATCCTATACAAAACCAATAAAACGGCCATATATTTTCATTTACACATTAACAGTAATAGTAAATATTTTACTATACATCTGCTCTATTGTTTTGGCAATATTTAGAGAAAATGTAATACAGCTTCTATGTTCATTTTTCATAAAGTTTTCATTTATCTTTACAGTTTAGCCACATATTTAGTATATGAATTATGAAAAATTAAGATACTATTAGATCCTAATATATTATGAAAACAGTGTTATTAGCCATTGTCACTTTTCTTTTGCTTGCTTGTTTTCATTCTTTCTTACATTTTCTCAATCCTTCTAAACTGCATAAATAATACTTAGCATTTATCTTCTGTTCTATGAGATACCCTTTATTGATTTTTATCAAAATTGAACCTGCATGCCAAGTTAAAGAAAATTGCCAAGGTTAGAAACACATTTTTTTATATGAGTTCAGAGAATCTTGAAACTCAAGGTCATTTTTTCAAGTAATATGAATATTTCTAAAATTTTGAGCTAAAAAACCCCCTCAGAGAATGGACCTATAAGTTGGAAGGGATGTCTAACCTTAAGTCCATCTGCAATTCATTAATTCATTCTGGATTCTGGGCAGGTCTCCCTGGGGCTTGCTTGGATAATTTTTGTCAAGATATCAGTAGTGTCTTTCCATTTAAATACTACAGGGACATCTAAACTTAAAAAATTGACCCAGATGATGAAACTAGAATAATTTTTTTTTTAAATTTCAGATGGTAGTAATATGTGGATAGCACTTATGTTCTGGTGAAGATAAATTTTAAATGTATAAGGAACTAGATCTCAGAAGCCAAGCTATTATAAATCCCCAAAGGGAGAGGCTTTATTGATTTAATCACAGACACAGTGAAGAAAAGTAACCTGCCCTTCAGGTGGAAACAACTATACCTCAAAGAAATGAAAGAAGACTTTGGTAATGAGAAAGACAATATGATACCTAAAGCATCCATCCATTCATTCAGTCTATAAACATTTAATGAACACCCATATCGGCCAGACAGTTTATTAAAGACTTGGGAATGAAAAATTACCAAGATATGGCTCCTGACTCAAAGAACACAAAATGCCATGAAAGAGAATAAATCAGGTTGAGTGAGTGTAAGGGTAGGGTAAAACAATTTGAATAAAGTTAAAAAAAAAAAAGTGAAAAATAACTATCATGAATAGCAAAAGTTTCCAATGCAAATGAACCTTTCTTCTGCACCAGGCTCCATTCTAAGTTGTTTGCATCCATTGAATCAGTCCTTTTACTATCCCAGTTTATAGATGAGGAATTTGAATCTCAGAAGGGGTAAGGGATTTGGACGAGGCTACACAGCCAGTGATTGACCAGAGCAGCCTGGCTTAACATTATCAGCTTATTGTGCTGATAATGATACTAGTTCATATCTGACAAAATAGTCATATTTAAAATATATAAGGAATCCCTACAGTCCAGCAAGAGGAAGACACCTCAAATGAAGTAAACAGTCAGATTGCATGACCAGAAATGTCTTATTAATTTAACCTGGAATAGCAAAAGAGCAAAGAGATGTTCAGTTTGGCAGGGTTGAATGAAATTGGGACCATATACATCTTTTAACTAGGTCATCCTATTTCTATGTCTACAACCTTGAGAAATTTTCACATAGGAACACAAAGGAATATATTTAAAGTTGTTTATTACTTTGGTAAAGCAAAAGGCTAGATCAACCTAAATGAATTTCAAAGGGAGAGCATTAAAAAAAAAAAAAAAGCTACATGCCTATGAATAAAATATGAACCTCAGAACGTAACAAGATTTACTTATATATATGCAATAAACCTCAGAAAAATAAGGTTAATTAAAAATGTAAGCAAAAGATAATGTATGGTATAACAGATGTATGTGAAACCACACATATAACCAGCTGTGATCCAGAGATATCCATATGCAAATAAAGGCATATACAAATAAAGGTATGGAGGTGAGAGGAAAGAATGTGTTAAATGTACAGAATGTTCAGATACTTATGGAAATCCTGAGTGACAAGCTCTCATTCTAAAATATAATAAAATAATAGCAATAGCTAGTTTTATTTATTTACTTTAAAATATTTTATTTATTATTTCCAGAATGAGGGGGAGGGAGGGAGGTAGAGAGGTAGAAAGGCTGGAGGCCTTTCACCTGCCTCTGCCATGGACCTGCCTGGAGACCTGGTTTGCAACGTGGTTATGTGCCCTGGCTGGGAATCGAACCAGCGACCTTTGGGTTCACAGGTTGGCACCTTATCCACTGTGCTACCAGCAGGGCTGCTAGTTTTATTCATGCTTATTACTTCCCAGGTATTAGTCCCATGAACTTTAAAATCATAAGTTCACACAAATGAGTTAGGGACTATTGTTTCTCTAATTTTACAAATGAGAGAAACTGATCCAAAGAGGGTTAAGAATAATTCTCCTGATCATATAAATTTTAGATGTTGGACATGAGATTTGAATCCAACAATCTAATTTTATAGGCAGTGCTCATAATTATTATATTTTTAATGAGTATAGTATGTTGTATTACAACCCTAAACCAGTGATATGTAAGGAGTCAGAGAAAATGCTCAATAGTGAAAATAAGATATATCAAAATCTTTAAAGATCTTTTGAAGTGGAGAGGGCATGTCTGAGGCTCAATTATACATTGTACAAAGATCATCATGACAAAGATCATCATGACAAAGATGGTGAACTGCTATTCTGCTTCCATTGACCTCTTTCCTAGGATAAATTTAATTCCACTGTGAAATGAGGGCATTGAGTAAGACATAAAAGGGTGGTTAAGATAGGTCCTATCTATTATTTAGTGCCTTTATATATCTAACCACATTTAATGTTCAACTTTGAAGTAGGTACTCTTGGTTTCATTTTATAGACATGAAAGCCAAAACCCACTGTCACATGTTGTGGAGTTGTGACAAAAACTTATCTAATTCCTAGGTTAATGGTCTTCGCATTACATCAGCCCTAAAATTCATCAGGTGGCTCTCTCATCCACTGATCTACTTATATCAATGTTTCTAGCTAGAAATGTATGAGTTATTCCCAACTGTCTTCCTTAAAAAATTAGTATGAGTACTAGGGACAGCATGACTCATGACCACAAATACAAAAAATGCATTCTAAACTTTATAATTGTTACTTTCAGGTTTCAAACACTAGCAATAAGTATCTTGGTCATCAGACATGTTTTGATGCCTATTTGAGGTTGGATGAGTTCCCAAGGATATATGGAGTCTTTAATTCTTTTGACAAGATGTAAAATTTGTTCTAAAATGATTGATTTTCCATTTAATCATGTTTCTACTTTCTCTAAGATTTTTATTTAGATTTTTATCTAAAAATCAACAGGTATTTATTTATTTTTTTAAATTTAATTTATTGTTGTTGTACTATATCCATCCCCTTTTTCCTCCCCTCAGTCCCCTTAAAAATAAAAAAATAAATTTTTTTTAAGATTTAATTTATTATTTCTAGAAAGAGGGGAAGGGAGAAAGGCAGAGAGGGAGACAGAAATCAGTGTATGGTTGCCTTTCACCTGCCTCCAGCTACGGACCTGGCTGGAGACCTGGCTTGCAACCTGGTTATATGCCCCAGCTGGGAATTGAACCAGCGACCCTTGGGTTCTCAGGCTGACTCCTTGTCCACTGTGCCACCAGCCAGGGCCAAAAATCAACAGGTTTTTAAACACAGTGATCCATACTCTAACACTTCATCTTCCATTTCTGGGTACCTTCCTTTCTGCCCCAAGCTGCCTTCTGAAACTGAACATATGTATACTTTCTTTCTCCATTTCTTTGGTATTACTCTGTCTTGACAAACAAACCAAGTCTTTTTTATATGCTTGAGGGGAAGAGGAAAGGAAAATAGATGGTTGTGACTGCTTCTCTACATTTATCAAAGTCCACTAGAGTTTTTACCAGTTGTGCAACTGCTGAATAACATAGTTAAAAGGAAAGGGGTCTTTGAAGTTAGACCATCTTGAATGCGAATCCCAGATCCACCATTTACAATCTGAGTGACTTTGGGCAGATAACTTTCCAAGCTTTATACCATTTAAAATGAGGATTCCATATATAATGTGTTTGACATTTCTATGTGCATGGTATAGAAAAAGTCCTCAGTAAATGATAAATTGTCACCGTTGTCATGATGTTATAGCATCCAGAGTTTTTTGACTGAAAGGTTCTTCATGTTCATACTAGTTACACCTGAAGATTTTATAAAAGAAGGGCAAAGTAGCATGTCCAAGATGATACAGCCAGGTAATAACTGAAGAGGGACTGAGACACAATCTTGATTCTATTATATGTTCAATTCTCCTTGATGCTTCTCATCCTCTCCTGATGTTTCTAGCCTTTCAAAAACAGCGTCTTTTTCTGCTTTCTATTTACTCAGACAAGTATTTTTATTCCACCAATGATACACATTTTTCTAGTAGCCATGATGTCTAAGTCCTATTTGGAATCTAAACTACATTCTGATAACCCTAGAGTTCACTCTTTCTTGCTTTGTTCCTGTCATGTATGAACTTGCACACAGTATTTTGGAAGCTTAAAAAAATCATAAGGGTTATTTTTGGCTGACCATTGCTTCACAACCTTGAATTCTTCAGGCTTTATGTAATTAATTTATCAGAAGAATGGAAATGTTGAAAGAAATTTCTTCTGAGCCTAGGAGAAGTGAGAACATTTTCGCAAGAAGTTGCAGCAGTAACAAGACTATTGCTGAGTATGGGTTTATTAGAGAGCAAACAGTATGCTGCATGCTGACTTCATCTTCATTAAACATTCATACTGGAAATGCTTACCTTGTCTACAGCCAAGATGTTATCCTTTGAAGAAGGAAAAAAAAAAAAAAAAAAAAAAAGAATCACTAAGCCAACATGCTGCAAGAGTTCCAGTGCTTTGGGAAAGCAGTGTTATGTAAAATCAGCAAACATGTTAGTCTAAGCAGTTTTTGGACTTCAGTTTCAACCACCTTGGGGCAAGGCATGATGCTGAAGGAGGCATCTCAGATGAGAATGAATTGACTTGCACTCTACCATGCAAAGAGATGTAAATAAAAAATGAAGCGGCTTTTATTCTGTTGCCATTATGGTACATGCGTCACTTGGCCTAATATGTTAAGGGGATTAGTGCTAAAGCTGCGTGAACTTTGAATCAGCCCTCTGAAGCTTATGCGCTTTCCAGTTTAAATTGGTCCTCAGCAAGACCTCTCTGATTGTCAGAATATTGGCGGCCTAGGTTGCCAAACTCTCCAAAGCAAGGGCAAGTTCCCTGGGTTTCCACACTGCAGCCTCTTTTATTTAGTTTAGGTGCAGGTGGAGAGAGCTAGAAGGGGAAGGGGCAGGAAGCTCCAAGGAGGTCAAGGTAAAAGCTCTCATCTAAAACGTTCCTTCTTCATGCTTTCCCAGAGCTCACATGGTTTAATCAAATTAAAGTTTAAAAAACAAAAAAAGATGAAAAGGAAAGAAAAACTCCCAGCTGTTGCATTCTGTCATGGCTTAAAAAGTCAAAAGAAAACCCCTTTCTCTACTTATTTAAATTAAAAGGGACTTCAGTGGTCATAAATGAAACTTCTTTATAGGAAGAACGTCATCACGCTGTGTAGTTCTTGTGGAGAATAAGTTTGGAAAAAGAATGGGAACTAGCCATGAAATGGCTCTTCCCTTAAGAAGTACCTAAAAGGATGACTTTTATACTTTAGCTTAGCGGGAATGGAGTTTCTGCTAACTACAGAGGTACACTGAACCAACTACAGAGGTATGCTGAAGACTCCTCCCACCACAAGTTGATCACTACACGAGCAGAATAGTGCTGAATGTCCTGGAAGGAGAGGCACGAACTTGTGTTGTTGCATCTCAGTGTCCTTATGGATATCTGGCAACTCGAAGGCAGATTTGTAGAATTAGCCTAAAACACAAACTCCCAGCAAACACAGGGTTAAAAAATCCCCTTTAAGGCATGCCACTTCCAGAGGCAGCTTTCATGGTGCCTTTTGCTGGGGCTGCAAATGGTTTGGAATGAGTTTATATGAAACACATTAATCAGTGAAACAGCTGGGGAACCTGTCCCCATGATTCTCCTGGGTGTCCTCTGAAGCTCCTGCTTCTGCTTCAAGGATATCGAATGACATACCTTTCTTTGTCTCCTTAAGGGGAAAAAATGAGAGGACTGCTTAAACACTTGAGCCAGCACTGTATCACCACCACAAAAGGCTGCAGTCAAGAATAGCAGTCAGTCCAGCAAAACAAATTTCAAAGAACCAGTACAACTTGCCAATAGAGGATAAGGCTCTTGGATTTGGAAGTTGTTGTATTCCACAAGGTGAGGATGATATGGATCATTTTAACATACAAAGCAAGGCTGGAGGGGGCCAGGGAGGGAGAGAGGCAGGGAGGAAGGAAGGAAGGAAGGGAAGAAGGAAGAAAGGAGGAAGAAAGGAAAGAAAAGAAAGAAAGAAAGAAAGAAAGAAAGAAAGAAAGAAAGAAAGAAAGAAAGAAAAGGAAAGAAAGGAGAAAGAGAAAAGGCAAGTGCTACTTGATAGCTTTGTAGAATTAATCCAGAAATAACAAGGCTCTGTGTTTATATTTCCTTCTGGTTTTTTGCCACAACCAATGGGCCTGCATGATAACCGTCATATTCTCTTTCTCCCATCCTATGTCCACAGGTGCTCAGTGAATTCAAGAGGAAACCAAGAGCTGGTTTGACAAAATAGAAGATCAGCTGTAGAAGCAATACATTGTTTAGTGGAAAATGTATTTTCTTTTTAATAAACCATAACTTCTCAGCTGAAGGAGACAGCATGTAGGATCAATATCAGGAACTGAAATGTTTAAGCTCACCACAGATGTATTTTCATTTATAATTATGTCATGCAAAGGGCATTGCTGAGGCCCCATTCCAAACACACTGGAACACCCACCAAGCCATGCTATGTGCTGCTAAAGTAATTAACTCTCCTTTGGGAACTTTCTTGCCAAGTGCCTTATTTTACCTTTTTTTATTGCCAAAACAAGCAAAGAGGTCATATGTATGCAGCATTGTTCAGGGGTTACTGAAAATCTGTACAATCAATGTAGCTATTGAATTTTTGTGGCTAATAAAATTCACTTTCCATATTTTCCTAGCTTTCAATTAGGAATTTGGATCTCAAGAAAATAGGTTGACTGACCAGGTAATTCTGAGTTTCTGGCATCAGGTTGAATAGCAAATCTATTTCTTGATATCAACCCTTGCTACATGGCTCATGACCTAACTTGAAATGTTTAAAAGATCCAAAATGAAGAATCTTCTTCCCTATGACCCAAACTTGTAACCATGTCCTGTATGCAATGTTCTTCCCAAAAAGTAGGAGGGAAGGGAGGATTTCACAAGACTTAGCTCTGAAAGACTGGTTATATAAATAAATAATGGCCAGGCCATATATAAAACTAGAACTCTGCCCCATGGCCAGTATAGCAAGCCCAAGGAACTAACTTTTTATCTCTAATCATCAGCCCAGGAAGCCAGGCTACTATAAATCAGACTTGGAGAAAGTCAGACTACTATCTTTAAAAACAATCTAGAAAGCCAATCACTGTTGTAACAATCAGTTACAAATGACCAGGACTTGGTTAATAACTGACAGCTTCTCTAATTTTTGACCATTTCCAACTTTGGACCAGCCAGAGAAAGCCTAACATTCACCCACAATGAACCACATAAAATACCCTGCTTCTAGTTAGGCTACAAACACAAAGGTTCTCTTTGTGATTCTCTGATTCTAGAGAACAATAGTCATGTTGTTATGATTTACATACACTTGGACATTTAGGCAAAATCTCATACTTAGGATTCAAGTAGAGAATCACTATTGAGTCAGGAAAAGAGAAACCACTCTATTTGAAACAGAGGGACATTCAGGGAAGACTACAGAGGAGCTGGAATTGCTGAGATTGAAGGGAGGAGTGTTGGAAGAGGGGAAGAGGGAGCAGTTGTTAATCTAAGGACTCTTGGGCTGGATCCTATGAGCCTACAGTCAGATACTTTGATGGAACCACACCTGACCCCCAAGCAGAGAAATGGGAGCTGCAGTTCCATTATGACAGCTGCTAAGTTCCAGCAACAATACTAGAACCAACACCATCGCCATCATAGCCAGTGGCTACTACCCAAAGCATTCAGATATTGTTTTCCTTTTCTTCCCATTTCAAGGCCCTGCCTATGCCTTTCATGGAGAGGGCACACCAGGAAGACAGCTGATACAGAAGGTTTGGTAAAAGTAGACTGCAACCTTGCAACCCCCAGCATGAAAAGAAAGACAAGTGTGGAGCTGACAGAACAACAGACACTATCAAGCATAGATACTTTAGGTCTAAACTAAACTAGAAATTCAGGGCAGAAGAATGTTCTGATTAAACTTGCTCTTTAAATAGTATTGAAAAAATTAAGTCCACACTATTAGATTGCTGTGACCCTGGATGTTCCTAGAAGAAAATGAGTGACAAAGGGCCAGACCCTAACCCACTTCTAATGTTACAGATGTGGGATTGGGCCCAGAATTGGGGAGTGGGAAGCAGGGATAGACAGTGCTGGACAAGGAGGAGCTTTGTAAACATTCTGAGTCCCGATTATAGGTGGGAGTTATAGTTGGGAGCTATACTCATCCTGTGCACCCCACCTTGTTTATGACTCACCCTGCAGCTCTCTACAATGCTATTCACAGCACACCCCCGGAGGGTGTTTTCTCCCGAGAGAATCAAGGCCAGAATTTATAGAATTACATTCTGGGGCTATCAGCGAAAGGTGGTAAGGATAAATAATAGATTTCTTCCCCTTTTTGGAATCCATTTACTTATTTCATTTAACCATTATTTTTTGAGTGCTGACCATGGGCAGGCATTATTTCAGGCATGAGGAATATAGTAGAGAAGTAAAAAAAAAAAAAAAAAGATAAAATCCTCCTCACAGAGTATACATTTTTCAGGGAGAAGGGAGACAAACATAATTAAAAGGTGCTAAGTATCATGGGAAAAGGAGCCAAAAAGGGGAGAGAGTGCAGGGGAGAGAGCCGCTGTCATTTTGATTAATTAGATGGTAAGGGCTTTATGGAAGAGGTACTATTTGAGCAAAGTCTTCAAGAAAGTGAAGGAGGAAGTCATGAGCACCAAGGAAGGATCTACCTGGCAGAGTGCATTGTCTGTTCAAAGGCCCTGGGGCAAAGTATGCTTGCTGTGTTTAGCAAACAGTTCTGTGTGGCTGGAGGAGAGAAGCAGGGATGAGGTTAGAAAGGAGATTAAAGGTCACATCACAGAGGGTTCCAAGGCTATTGTATGGAATGGCTCTCTCTCAGGTGAGATAGGGACAAGTTGGGGAATTTAGAGTGAAGGAGTGGCATGCTCTGATGTAGGGTTTTATGGGATGGCTCTGGAGGCTGTGTAAATCAGTGCAGAGAGCCAAGTGGGGAAGCAGTGAGTAATGGGGAAAGCAAAGAGACCAGCACAGAGACCATTGCAATAATCCAGGTGAGAGATGGCTTGCAGCAGTGCTAGTGGAGGTGTTGCTAAGTAGTTTGTTTACAATAAGGAGAAATAGGAAATTAATCAAGCTAGCAAGAATTATACCTGCGACACCCCACTGGAAAATGCATTCTAAGTATATCCTCTTGAGGATTCTAGGTAAGCACTATCATCTTTAGACCTGCATATTATAACAAAATTCACTTTGCATTTGCAGCCATGGTGCCCCAATTGCTTCATTCTGGCTAAAAATGTGTTGCTCTTGGATCATAATTAATAAGACAAATAACAAAATGCATTTCCCATGAAGCACCTAGCCTTTTTCTTACAGTGTGTTTTTCCAAACGAGCACCCTTTTAACAGAAAATGGTTTTGTGAATATTTACATTCAGCTTATCTTTAGCACCCACAGCTGAAAATAATACATAATGACAAAAAGCTACAATAAAAATCAATAATGCTTGAAAATGCCATATTTTATCAGTAAAACAGCATCTCCACTCAACTGGAAAGTAATTGCAGGTGTGTGAACAAAAGCAAATACTTATAATTCACTGACCATATGTAAGGTTTCACAGACCTCTTGTCATTGTCATGGAGATGGCCTTTGGAGATAAGGAAACCCAAGCCAGACAGATCTGTGATAACACCAAATTCAGCCAGAAGTTAAATTAAATTAAATATAGAGATCATTGTCAATGGACAGAGAGGAAAGCAACAAAAGAATTCAGATTAGACATAAATACTAAATTGATTAACAAAATCTAAGCTTGTGGTTTACATGGGTGGAGGCTGTGGACTGTAATTTTTCTTGAAAATCAAGGAATGCACTATCTCACACCCAAGACAGAGAGCTAAGATAATCACTCCCCTCATTAAACTGTGGGTTGTACATCATGGTTACTATTAAGGAAGCTTCCCTTGAAAAACTAAGTATCTGAATGCGTAATTTTACTAAACTGAATATTAATATATAAAACCAAAGTCACCTTTGCATAATCTTTTTTTTTTTTTGTGCACAAAATTTAGTCTTGAGGATGTCAAAAAGTCAGCATTGACAGTAGTCACTCCATTTTTCAGAACTTCCAAGCCCATAGATTGGGAACCTTTGGCTTCAAGGACTAGCTAAATGTTCACCCTTATCCCAAACCCTTTGATCCCTCTTCAAATGGTCCTGTTCCTTTGCTTATGGAGTTGGGCTTGCTTTGAAGACAGTAGACTGCACAAAGAGTCTACATCTTGATCGACTTTGCTGCAGAATTGAATCGACGGCGAAGGCTCTGGGAGATTTTGTCTCCAGCTCCACCGCAAACTGTCATTGTCTTCGTGCACTGTCAGAGGACACCACAGAAAGAAGAATGGCATGTCAAGATCAATCTTTCTCCAGAGACACTCCTTGAAATAATGTTGAATAGCTATGTATTTGGAAGCCTTTACTTCTGTGACCAATTATCATCCTGCTACAATGTATTCGGCCTCCACCAGCTTGGCTTCTGGCCCCAGCTGTTTTCTGTAAGGCCAGATGTATTTTGAATCACAGACGGGATCATTTAAATTAACTAAATTTTCTGTCTTTAAAACAGGACATTTATTAGCCTTCAGGGAACACGGTCCTTGATTTCATTTTCAAGTTAGAGCTGTTGTCTCTTGTTTCTCTTTTAGACTGAAAAGCATTCATACATCATAAATAAAAACACATTGGACGCACCTAATGCTTCCCTCTAGTTCAGAGAGGAAATAAAGTTAGTGATGATCCGAAATTTCCATAGGATTCTATACTCCACTTGGAACACAACTCTAATGAATTGTAAATGCCAGTCCATTGCTTGCGTCCAACTCCTCCCCTATGGTATTGTTTAAATCTGGGCATGCTTTATCTGGGTTACCAAACCAATCCTGTATTTTCTGGGAACTTCAATTTCTGGATCCAATCTTAAATGAGAATTTTTAGAAAGCTGTCACTGAAAAAGTAAATCTACATAAATTACTTTTGGTCCTTAAAACACCATAGTGCATGCAACTAGCCTTAGAAAAATGCTACATTTTAAAAATTGTGTTGCCAATGGAGAGAAGAAAGACTCTTCAATAAATGATGCTGGAGAAATTGGAAAGCCACATGCAAAAGAATAAAAGTAGATTATAATTTTTCCTTATGTACAAAACTTACTTCAAAAGCCCTGGCTAGTGGTTCAGTGGTTAGGTGCTGGCCTGCGAACCCAAGGGTCGCTGGTTGGATTCCCAGCCAGGGCACATAACCAGGTTGCAAGCCAGGTCTCCAGCCAGGTCTATAGCTGGAGGCAGTTGAAAGGCAACCATACATTGATGTTTCTTTCCCTTTCTGCCACTCCCTCTTCCCCTCTCTCTGAAAATAATAAATAAAATCTTTTTAAAAAGTTAATTCAAAATGGATCAAAGACCTAAATAAAGGATCTGAAACAACAAATTATATAGAAGAAAACATAGCTACTAAACCTATGGACCTGAGATAGAGAACATTTTATGAATTTGACTCCAAAGGCAAGGGAAGTAACTGCAAAACTAAATAAATAGACTAAAAAGTTTCTGCACAGCAAAAGAAATCCACAATAAAACGTAAGGCAACCAACTTAATGGGAGAGGATATTTACAAACAATAGCTCTGTGAAGGATTAATGTCCAAAATACATAAAAAAAAAAAAAAAAAAAAAAAAAAAAAAAAAAAAAAAAAAAAAAAAAAAAAAAAAAAA